>JARQOC010000009.1:118692162-118807352 GCA_033576535.1 Allobates femoralis | reverse complement strand
CATCCCCTTTAAAGTAACAGTGTATTAAAACTTTGACCAGTTTTTCCCAAACCTGTTTTTGGAAATCTTTTTTTTAAAAAGGGAGTAAATGCATTAGGTAAAAAGTTTTTGGTATTTTTAAAAAAAGGAAAGAAGGGCAAGCTATTTTCCCCCTTGATTCTTGGCTCGTCCCCTTTTTGTAAAAAAAAAAAAAAAAACTTTGCTTATTTCCAAGCAAATTTAAATTTTGGGAAATCTTTTTTTTTTTTGGGGTTTATCAATAAATTTAGGGAAAACTTTTTTGAGATCTTTTAAAAAAAAAGCAAGGCCAAGCACTTAATCCATGTTCTTACTAAGGTTTCATCCCCTTGAACGAAATAGTAAAACTTTGATTTTTTTCCCCCAAGCAAACCCCCGTAATTTTGGGAAAAATTGTTTTTGTCAAAAAAAAAATAAAAAGCATTAGGGAAAAAGTTTTTGAGTTTTTTTAAAAAAGAAAGAAGGGAAAGCTATTTTAAACCATAAATTTTTAAAACTTAGGCTCCCCCCATTAGAAACAGATTTTTAAAAAAATTTGATTTTTTCCAAGCAAATGAAGTTTTTGGAAATCTTTGTTTTTTCATGAGTATTGCTTGGGTAAAAAGTTTTTCTTTTTTTTTAAAAAAAAGCAAGAACAAGCGATTTTTCCCCAATGATTCTTACTTGGGCTCTCCCTTAGAACATGTTTTAAAAATTTTGGGACTCATTTAGCAAAACCCGTGGGTTTTTGGGAAAAATCTTTTTGTCAAAAAGGAATAAAATGCTTTAGGGAAAAAGTTTTTAAGTTTTCTTTTAAAAAAAAAGGGAAGGGATATTTTTTCCCACCATGATTTTATTGGGGGCCCCTTTCCCCTTTTGGGAAACCCAACAGTATTAAAACTTTGCTCAGTTAAAAGAAAAATGTAGATATTGGAAATTTTGTTGTCTATGAGTACAAAGCTTGGGGAAAAAAGTTTTTGAGTATTTTTAAAAAAAGAAAAGGGCATGCTATTTTCACCATGTTTTACTTGGGCAATGCCTTTAGAAACCCAAGGGGGAATTAAAATTTTTTGACTTATTTCCAAAGCAAACTGGGGGTTTTGGGAAAATTTTTTTGTTTGATTTAATCAATACATTGGGGGAAAACGTTTTTGATTTTTTTTTAAAAAAAAAAGAAAGGGCCCCAAAGCGCTTCCCCCAATTTTATAAGGCTAAACCCTTAGAACGGTTTTTAAAACTTTGATCAGTTCCGGGCCCAAAAACCTTGATATTGGAAATTTTTTTGCAAAGGGATAAATGCATTGGGGAAAAATTTTTTGAGCATCTTTTAAAAAAAAAGAAACCCAACAAGCTTTTTTACCATTATTCTTATTGGTTTTTCCCCTTAGTAACGAATATTAAAACTTTGACTAGTTAAAAGGGAAAAAAGGGAAAGATATTGGAAATTTTTTTTGTTAGGGGGTCAATGCAGGGGGGAAAAAAATTTTTTGGAAATCTTTTAAAAAAAAGCAAGGGAAGCTTTTTTTAAAACCCTGATTCTTAGGCTCGTGCCCTTAGTAAAATAATAATAAAATTTTTTTTTAGCCAAAGGGCACAATGTAGGATTTTGGGAAAATCTTTTTGTCTAGGTATAAATGCTTTGGGGAAAAACGTTTTTGGTTTTTTTAAAAAAGGGGAAAGAAAGGAAAAGCATTTTAATCCATGTTTCTTACTAATTTTTCATGCCCTTTTTCCCAGGTTTTAAAACTTTGACTCCTTTCCCGGGCAAAACCCCCGTGGGAAATTTGGAAATCTTTTTGTCAAAGAGTATCAAAAAAATTGGGGAAAAAAGTTTTTGTTTTATTTTTTAAAAGGGAAAGGGAAAGGGGGGATGCTTTTTTCCCCTTTTAAATTTCCCCCCTTGGGCCCCCTGCCTTTAGTAACACAAAAAAAAAAATTTAAAAATAATTTCCAAGGGCAAACTGTGATTTTAAAAAAATCTTTTTGTCTATGGGGTTATTGCATTAGGTAAAAAGGGTTTTTCAGTTTTTTTTAAAAAGAAAAAAGGGGAAAAAGGTTTTTTTCCATGTTTCTTATTTTAGGGCTCCCCCCAATTTTTGTAACAGATTTTTAAAAAACTTTGACTTAGTTCCAAGCAAAAACTGTAGTTTTTGGGAAAATTTCTTTTTTGTTATGATTATTGCATTAGGAAAGAATTTTTCAGTATTTTTTAAAAAAAAAGCAAGAAAAAGGGTTTTTTTTAACCATTTTCTTATTTTGGGTTTCATGCATTTTTTTAACAGATTTTTAAAAAATTTTAAAAATTTAGTTCCAAGAAAACCTTAGATTTTGGGAAAAAATTTTTTTTTTCTATGATTTCAATCCCATTAGGGAAAAAGTTTTTGAGTGTATTGAAAAAAAAAGGGCGGGGGGCATGCTATTTTCCCCATGATTCTTTTTTAGGCTCATGCTTTTGTAAACATTTTTAAAAATTTTTTTGACCCCCATTTCCCAAGCAAAAACCGAAGATTTGGAAATCTTTTTGTCGGGGGAGTATAAAAACCCGGGGGGAAAAAGGGGATTTTGAGTTATTTTAAAAGAAACAAGGGCATGTATTTTCCCCAAAAAAATTTCTTATTTTGGGTTTCCCCCCAAAAAGGGTAACGAGTATTTAAATTTTGGGGACTTATTTAAAAAGGGGCCCAACTGTAGTTTAAGGGAAATTTTTTGGGTTTGTTTTATGGAAAATTGCATTTAAGGTAAAAAATTTTTTCCCCGGGGGTTTTTTTAAAAAAAAAGCAAGAAAAAGCGATTTTTTCCTGATTCTTACTTGGCTCATGCATTTGAAACCCGAGTTTTTTAAAACTTTGATTTATTTCCCAAAAGAAAAAATGAAAAATTTTGGAAATCTTTTTGTTTAGGTAATGCATTAGGAAAAAATTTTTTTGGACCCTTTTAAAAAGAAAGAAAGGGGGCAAGCTTTTTTTTCCATGTTTCCCTTGGCTGGGCCCTTTTTAAAGTAAAAAAATTTAAAAAAAACTTTAAACTTGTTCTTCCCTAAATTGCATTGACTCAAGAAAAAAAGTTTCCCCAATTTATTTTTACAGTTTGGCTTTGAACTGAGTAAAAAGTTTTAAATTTTCTGTTACAAGGGCATGACCCAAGTAAAAATAATGGTAAAAAAAGGATCCCCAAAAGGGCTTTCCCTTTTGAAATATATTTAAAAAAATTTTTTCCCCTAGTCTTTGATACTCATAGACAAAAAGATTTCCAATATCTACAGTTGTGCTTGGAACTGAATCAAAGTTTTAATTACTTGTTACTAAAGGCATGAGCCTAAGTAAGAATCATGGTAAAAATAGCATGCCTTGCTTTCTTTTAAAAGATCTCAAAAACTTTTTCCCTAATGCATTGATACTCATAGACAAAAAGATTTCCAATATCTACGGTTGTGCTTGGAACTAAGTCAAAGTTTTAATACTCTGTTACTAATGGCATGAGCCTAAGTAAGAATCATGGTAAAAATAGCATGCCATTGCTTTCTTTTAAAAATACTCAAAAACTTTTTCCCTAATGCATTGATACTCATAGACAAAAAGATTTCCAATATCTACGTTGTGCTTGGAACTGAGTCAAAGTTTTAATACTGTGTTACTAAGGCATGAGCCTAAGTAAGAATCATGGTGAAAATAGCATGCCCTTGCTTTCTTTTAAAAGATACTCAAAAACTTTTTCCCTAATGCATTGATACTCTTAGACAAAAAGATTTCCAATATCTACGGTTGTGCCTGGAACTGAGTCAAAGTTTTAATACACTGTTACTAAGGGCATGAGCCTAGTAAGCATAATGGATTAAGTGCTGGCCTTGCTTTCTTTTAAAAGATACTCAAAAAAGTTTTCCCTAATTCATTGATACTCATAGACAAAAAATTTCCAATATCTACAGTGTGCTTGGAATAAGTCAAAGTTTTAATACTCTGTTACTAATGGCATGAGCCTAAGAATCATGGTGAAAATAGCATGCCATTGCTTTCTTTTAAAATATACTCAAAAACTTTTTCCCTAATGCTTTGATCTCATAGACAAAAAGATTTCCAATATCTACGGTTGTGCTTGGAACTGAGTCAAGTTTTAATACTGTGTTACTAAAGGCATGAGCCTAAGTAAGAATCATGGTGAAAATAGCATGCCCTTGCTTTCTTTTAAAAGTACTCAAAAACTTTTTCCCTAATGCATTGATACTCTTAGACAAAAAGATTTCCAATATCTACGGTTGTGCCTGGAACTGAGTCAAAGTTTTAATACACTGTTACTAAGGGCATGAGCCTTAGTAAGAATCATGGATTAAGTTGCTTGACCTTGCTTTCTTTTAAAAGATACTCAAAAACGTTTTCCCTAATGCATTGATACTAGACAAAAAGATTTCCAATATCTACAGTTGTGCTTGGAACTAAGTCAAAGTTTTAATACTCTGTTACTAATGGCATGTGCCTAAGTAAGAATCATGGTGAAATAGCATGCCATTGCTTTCTTTAAAATACTGAAAAACTTTTTCCTAATGCTTTGATACTCATAGACAAAAAGATTTCCAATATCTACGGTTGTGCTTGGAACTGAGTCAAAGTTTAATACTCTGTTACTAAAGGCATTAACCTAAGTAAGAATAATGGTAAAAATCGCTTGTTGTTGCTTTCTTTTAAAAGATACTGAAAAACTTCTACCTTTTGCATTGACTCAGACAACAAAGATTTCCAATATCTACAGTTGTGCTTCGAACTGAGACAAAGTTTTAAACTCTGTTACTAATGGCATGAGCCTAAGTAAGAATCATGGTAAAAATAGCATGCCCTTGCTTTCTTTTAAAAGATACTCAAAAACTTTTTCGCTAATGCAGTGATACTCATAGACAAAAAGATTTCCAATATCTACGGTTGTGCCTGGAACTGAGTCAAAGTTTTAATACACTGTTACTAAGGCATGAGCCTTAGTAAGAATCATGGATTAAGTAGCTTGGCCTTGCTTTCTTTTAAAAGATACTCAAAAACTTTTTCCCTAATGCATTGATACTCTTAGACAAAAAGATTTCCAATATCTACAGTTGTGCTTGGAACTAAGTCAAAGTTTTATTATTATTTTACTAAGGGCACGAGCCAAGAATCATGGTGAATAATAGCTTGCCATTGCTTTCTTTTAAACGATACTCAAAAACTTCTTACCTAATGCATTGACTCATAGACAAAAAAGATTTCCAATATCTACAGTTGTGCTTTGAAACTGAGTCAAAGTTTTAATATTCTGTTACTAAGGGCATGAGCCTAAGTAAGAATAATGGTAAAAAATCGCTTGTTGTTGCTTTCTTTTAAAAGATGCTCAAAAACTTTTTCGCTAATGCAGTGATACTCATAGACAAAAAGATTTCCAATATCTACGGTTGTGCTTGGAACTAAGTCAAAGTTTTTAATACTCTGTTACTAATGGCATGACCCTAAGTAAGAATCATGGTGAAAATAGTATGCCCTTGCTTTCTTTTAAAAGATACTCAAAAACTTTTTCCCTAATGCATTGATTCTCTTAGACAAAAAGATTTCAATATCTACGGTTGTGCATTGGAACTGAATCAAAGTTTTAATACCTGTTACTAAGGGCATGAGCCTTAGTAAGAATCATGGTAAAAATAGCATGCCTTGCTTTCTTTTAAAAGATACTCAAAAACTTTTTCCTAATGCAGTTGATACTCATAGACAAAAAGATTTCCAATATCTACGGTTGTGCATTGGAACTGAATCAAAGTTTTAATACACTGTTACTAAGGGCATGAGCCTTAGGTAAGAATCATGGATAAGTAGCTTGCCTTGCTTTCTTTTAAAAGATACTCAAAAACGTTTTCCCTAATGCATTGATACTCATAGACAAAAAGATTTCCAATATCTACAGTTGTGCTTGGAACTAAGTCAAAGTTTTAATACTGTGTTACTAAAGGCATGAGCCTAAGTAAGAATCATGGTGAAAATAGCATGCCCTTGCTTTCTTTTAAAAGATACTCAAAAACTTTTTCCCTAATGCATTGATACTCTTAGACAAAAAGATTTCCAGTATCTACGGTTGTGCCTGGAACTGAGTCAAAGTTTTAATACACTGTTACTAAGGGCATGAGCCTTAGTAAGAATCATGGATTAAGTCGCTTGGCCTTACTTTCTTTTAAAAAATACTCAAAAACGTTTTCCCTAATGCATTGATACTCATAGACAAAAAGATTTCCAATATCTACGGTTGTGCCTGGAACTGAGTCAAAGTTTTAATACACTGTTACTAAGGGCATGAGTCTTAGTAAGAATCATGGATTAAATAGCTTTGCCTTGCTTTCTTTTAAAAGATACTCAAAAACGTTTTCCCTAATGCATTGATACTCATAGACAAAAAGATTTCCAATATCTACAGTTTTTGCTTGGAACTGAGTGAAAGTTTTAATAGTCTGTTACTAAGTGCATGAGCCTAAATAAGAATCATGGTAAAAATCGCTTGTTCTTGCTTTCTTTTAAATATACTGAAAAACTTCTTACCTAATGCAATGACTCATAGACAACAAAGATTTCCAATATCTACAGTTGTGCTTTGAACTGAGTCAAAGTTTTAATACTGTGTTACTAAAGGCATGAGCCTAAGTAAGAATCATGGTGAAAATAGCATGCACTTGCTTTCTTTAAAAGATACTCAAAAATTTTTCCCTAATGCATTGATACTCTTAGACAAAAAGATTTCCAGTATCTACAGTTGTGCCTGGAACTGAGTCAAAGTTTTAATACACTGTTACTAAGGGCATGAGCCTTAGTAAAGAATCAATGGATTAAGTAGCTTGGCCTTGCTTTCTTTTAAAAGATACTCAAAAACGTTTTCCCTAATGCATTGATACTCATAGACAAAAAGATTTCCAATATCTACAGTTGTGCTTGGAACTGAGTCAAAGTTTTAATACTGTGTTACTAAAGGCATGAGACTAAGTAAGAATCATGGTGAAAATAGCATGCCCTTGCTTTCTTTAAGAGATACTCAAAAACTTTTTCCCTAATGCATTGATACTCTTAGACAAAAAGATTTCCAATATCTACGGTTGTGCCTGGAACTGAGTCAAAGTTTTAATACACTGTTACTAAGGGCATGAGCCTTAGTAAGAATCATGGATTAATCGCTTGGCCTTGCTTTCTTTTAAAAGATACTCAAAAACGTTTTCCCTAATGCATTGATACTCATAGACAAAAAGATTTCCAATATCTACGGTTGTGCATGGAACTGAGTCAAAGTTTTAATACACTGTTACTAAGGGCATGAGCCTTAGTAAGAATCATGGATTAAGTAGCTTGGCCTTGCTTTCTTTTAAAAGATACTCAAAAACGTTTTCCCCAATGCTTTGATGCTCATAGACAAAAAGATTTCCAATATCTATGGTTGTGGTTCGAACTGAGTGAAAGTTTTATTATTCTGTTATTAAGTGCATGACCCTAAGTAAGAATCATGGTAAAAATCGCTTGTTCTTGCTTTCTTTTAAAAGATACTGAAAAACGTCTTACCTAATGCAATGACTCATAGACAACAAAGATTTCCAATATCTACAGTTGTGCTTTGAACTGAGTCAAAGTTTTAATACTGTGTTACTAAATGCATGAGCCTAAGTAAGAATCATGGTAAAAATATTATGCCCTTGCTTTCTTTTAAAAGATACTCAAAAACTTTTTCCCTATTGCATTGATACTCTTAGACAAAAAGATTTCCAATATCTACGGTTGTGCATGGAACTGAGTTAAAGTTTTAATACACTGTTACTAAGGGCATGAGCCTTAGTAAGAATCATGGATTAAGTAGCTTGGCCTTGCTTTCTTTTAAAAGATACTCAAAACTTTTTTCCTAATGCATTGATACTCTTAGACAAATAGATTTCCAATATCTACGGTTGTGCCTGGAACTGAGTCAAAGTTTTAATACACTGTTACTAAGGGCATGATGTCTTAGTAAGAATCATGGATTACGTAGCTTGGCTTTGCTTTCTTTTAAAAGATACTCAAAAACGTTTTCCCTAATGCATTGATACTCATCGACAAAAAGATTTCCAATATCTACAGTTGTGCTTGGAACTGAGTGAAAGTTTTAATATTCTGTTACTAAGTGCATGAGCCTAAGTAAGAATCATTGTAAAAATCGCTTGTTCTAGCTTTCTTTTAAAAGATACTGAAAAACTTCTTACCTAATGCAATGACTCATAGACAACAAAGATTTCCAATATCTACAGTTGTACTTTGAACTGAGTCAAAGTTTTAATACTGTGTTACTAAAGGCATGAGCCTAAGTAAGAATCATGGTGAAAATAGCACGCGCTTGCTTTCTTTTAAAAGATACTCAAAAACTTTTTCCCTAATGCATTGATACTCTTAGACAAAAAGATTTCCAATATCTACGGTTGTGCATGGAACTGAGTCCAAAGTTTTAATACACTGTTACTAAGGGCATAAGCCTTAGTAAGAATCATGGATTAAGTAGCTTGGCCTTGCTTTCTTTTAAAAGATACTCAAAAACGTTTTCCCTAATGCATTGATACTCATAGACAAAAAGATTTCCAATATCTACAGTTGTGCTTGGAACTAATTCAAAGTTTTAATACTCTGTTACTAATGGCATGAGCCTAAGTAAGAATCATGGTGAAAATAGCATGCCATTGCTTTCTTTTAAAATATACAAAAAAACTTTTTCCCTAATGCTCTGATACTCATAGACAAAAAGATTTCCAATATCTACAGTTGTGCTTGGAACTAAGTCAAAGTTTTAATACTGTGTTACTAATGGCATGAGCCTAAGTAAGAATCATGGTGAAAATAGCATGCCCTTGCTTTCTTTTAAAAGATACTCAAAAACATTTTCCCTAATGCATTGATACTCATAGACAAAAAGATTTCCAATATCTACAGTTGTGCTTGGAACTAAGTCAAAAGTTTTATTATTATTTTACTAAGGGCACGAGCCTAAGAATCATGGTGAAAATAGCTTGCCCTTGCTTTCTTTTAAGCGATACTCAAAAACTTCTTACCTAATGCATTGACTCATAGGCAAAAAAAATTTCCAATATCTACAGTTGTGCTTTGAACTGAGTCAAAGTTTTAATATTCTGTTACTAAGGGCATGAGCCTAAGTAAGAATAATGGTAAAAATCGCTTGTTGTTGCTTTCTTTTAAAAGATACTGAAAAACTTCTTACCTTTTGCATTGACTCACAGACAACAAAGATTTCCAATATCTACAGTTGTGCTTCGAACTGAGTCAAAGTTTTAATACTCTGTTACTAAAGGCATGAGCCTAAGTAAGAATCATGGTAAAAATAGCATGCCCTTGCTTTCTTTTAACAGATGCTCAAAAACATTTTCCCTAATGCATTGATACTCATAGCCAAAAAGATTTCCAATATCTACGGTTGTGCTTGGAACTAAGTCAAAGTTTTAATACTCTGTTACTAAGGCATGAGCCTAAGTAAGAATCATGGTAAAATAGCATGCCATTGCTTTCTTTTAAAATACTCAAAAACCTTTTCCTTAATGCTTTGATACTCATAGACAACAAAGATTTCCAATATCTACAGTTGTGCTTGGAACTGAGTCAAAGTTTTAATATTCTGTTACTAAGGGCATGAGCCTTAGTAAGAATCATGGATTAAGTAGCTTGGCCTTTCTTTCTTTTAAAAGATACTCAAAAAAGTTTTCTCTAATTCATTGATACTCATAGACAAAAAGATTTCCAATATCTACAGTTGTACTTGGAACTAAGTCAAAGTTTTAATACTCCTTTACTAATGGCATGAGCCTAAGTAAGAATCATGGTGAAAATAGCATGCCATTGCTTTCTTTTAAAATATACTCAAAAACTTTTTCCCTAATGCCTTGATACTCATAGACAAAAAGATTTCCAGTATCTACAGTTGTGCCTGGAACTGAGTCAAAGTTTTAATACACTGTTACTAAGGGCATGAGCCTTAGTAAGAATCATGGATTAAGTAGCTTGGCCTTGCTTTCTTTTAAAAGATACTCAAAAACGTTTTCCCTAATGCATTGATACTCATAGACAAAAAGATTTCCAATATCTACAGTTGTGCTTGGAACTGAGTCAAAGTTTTAATACTGTGTTACTAAAGGCATGAGACTAAGTAAGAATCATGGTGAAAATAGCATGCCCTTGCTTTCTTTTAAGAGATACTCAAAAACTTTTTCCCTAATGCATTGATACTCTTAGACAAAAAGATTTCCAATATCTACGGTTGTGCCTGGAACTGAGTCAAAGTTTTAATACACTGTTACTAAGGGCATGAGCCTTAGTAAGAATCATGGATTAAGTCGCTTGGCCTTGCTTTCTTTTAAAAGATACTCAAAAACGTTTTCCCTAATGCATTGATACTCATAGACAAAAAGATTTCCAATATCTACGGTTGTGCATGGAACTGAGTCAAAGTTTTAATACACTGTTACTAAGGGCATGAGCCTTAGTAAGAATCATGGATTAAGTAGCTTGGCCTTGCTTTCTTTTAAAAGATACTCAAAAACGTTTTCCCCAATGCTTTGATGCTCATAGACAAAAAGATTTCCAATATCTATGGTTGTGGTTCGAACTGAGTGAAAGTTTTATTATTCTGTTATTAAGTGCATGACCCTAAGTAAGAATCATGGTAAAAATCGCTTGTTCTTGCTTTCTTTTAAAAGATACTGAAAAACGTCTTACCTAATGCAATGACTCATAGACAACAAAGATTTCCAATATCTACAGTTGTGCTTTGAACTGAGTCAAAGTTTTAATACTGTGTTACTAAATGCATGAGCCTAAGTAAGAATCATGGTAAAAATATTATGCCTTGCTTTCTTTTAAAAGATACTCAAAAACTTTTTCCCTATTGCATTGATACTCTTAGACAAAAAGATTTCCAATATCTACGGTTGTGCTGGAACTGAGTCAAAGTTTTAATACACTGTTACTAAGGGCATGAGCTTAGTAAGAATCATGGATTACGTAGCTTGGCTTGCTTTCTTTTAAAAGATACTCAAAAACTTTTTTCCTAATGCATTGATACTCTTAGACAAAAAGATTTCCAATATCTACGGTTGTGCCTGGAACTGAGTCAAAGTTTTAATACACTGTTACTAAGGGCATGAGTCTTAGTAAGAATCATGGATTACGTAGCTTGGCTTTGCTTTCTTTTAAAAGATACTCAAAAACGTTTTCCCTAATGCATTGATACTCATCGACAAAAAGATTTCCAATATCTACAGTTGTGCTTGGAACTGAGTGAAAGTTTTAATATTCTGTTACTAAGTGCATGAGCCTAAGTAAGAATCATTGTAAAAATCGCTTGTTCTAGCTTTCTTTTAAAAGATACTGAAAAACTTCTTACCTAATGCAATGACTCATAGACAACAAAGATTTCCAATATCTACAGTTGTACTTTGAACTGAGTCAAAGTTTTAATACTGTGTTACTAAAGGCATGAGCCTAAGTAAGAATCATGGTGAAAATAGCACGCGCTTGCTTTCTTTTAAAAGATACTCAAAAACTTTTTCCCTAATGCATTGATACTCTTAGACAAAAAGATTTCCAATATCTACGGTTGTGCATGAACTGAGTCCAAAGTTTTAATACACTGTTACTAAGGGCATAAGCCTTAGTAAGAATCATGGATTAAGTAGCTTGGCCTTGCTTTCTTTAAAAGATACTCAAAAACGTTTTCCCTAATGCATTGATACTCATAGACAAAAAGATTTCCAATATCTACAGTTGTGCTTGGAACTAATTCAAAGTTTTAATACTCTGTTACTAATGGCATGAGCCTAAGTAAGAATCATGGTGAAAATAGCATGCCATTGCTTTCTTTTAAAATATACAAAAAAACTTTTTCCCTAATGCTCTGATACTCATAGACAAAAAGATTTCCAATATCTACAGTTATGCTTGGAACTAAGTCAAAGTTTTAATACTGTGTTACTAATGGCATGAGCCTAAGTAAGAATCATGGTGAAAATAGCATGCCCTTGCTTTCTTTTAAAAGATACTCAAAAACGTTTTCCCTAATGCATTGATACTCATAGACAAAAAGATTTCCAATATCTACAGTTGTGCTTGGAACTAAGTCAAAGTTTTATTATTATTTTACTAAGGGCACGAGCCTAAGAATCATGGTGAAAATAGCTTGCCCTTGCTTTCTTTTAAGCGATACTCAAAAACTTCTTACCTAATGCATTGACTCATAGGCAAAAAAAATTTCCAATATCTACAGTTGTGCTTTGAACTGAGTCAAAGTTTTAATATTCTGTTACTAAGGGCATGAGCCTAAGTAAGAATAATGGTAAAAATCGCTTGTTGTTGCTTTCTTTTAAAAGATACTGAAAAACTTCTTACCTTTTGCATTGACTCACAGACAACAAAGATTTCCAATATCTACAGTTGTGCTTCGAACTGAGTCAAAGTTTTAATACTCTGTTACTAAAGGCATGAGCCTAAGTAAGAATCATGGTAAAAATAGCATGCCCTTGCTTTCTTTTAACAGATGCTCAAAAACATTTTCCCTAATGCATTGATACTCATAGCCAAAAAGATTTCCAATATCTACGGTTGTGCTTGGAACTAAGTCAAAGTTTTAATACTCTGTTACTAATGGCATGAGCCTAAGTAAGAATCATGGTAAAATAGCATGCCATTGCTTTCTTTTAAAATATACTCAAAAACCTTTTCCTTAATGCTTTGATACTCATAGACAACAAAGATTTCCAATATCTACAGTTGTGCTTGGAACTGAGTCAAAGTTTTAATATTCTGTTACTAAGGGCATGAGCCTTAGTAAGAATCATGGATTAAGTAGCTTGGCCTTTCTTTCTTTTAAAAGATACTCAAAAAAGTTTTCTCTAATTCATTGATACTCAAGACAAAAAGATTTCCAATATCTACAGTTGTACTTGGAACTAAGTCAAAGTTTTAATACTCCTTTACTAATGGCATGAGCCTAAGTAAGAATCATGGTGAAAATAGCATGCCATTGCTTTCTTTTAAAATATACTCAAAATCTTTTCCCTAATGCCTTGATACTCATAGACAAAAAGATTTCCAATATCTACGGTTGTGCCTGGAACTGAGTCAAAGTTTTAATACACTGTTACTAAGGGCATGAGCCTTAGTAAGAATCATGGATTAAGTAGCTTGGCCTTGCTTTCTTTTAAAAGATACTCAAAAACGTTTTCCCCAATGCTTTGATGCTCATAGACAAAAAGATTTCCAATATCTATGGTTGTGGTTCGAACTGAGTAAAAGTTTTAATATTCTGTTATTAAGTGCATGAGCCTAAGTAAGAATCATGGTAAATATCGCTTGTTCTTGCTTTCTTTTAAAAGATACTGAAAAACGTCTTACCTAATGCAATGACTCATAGACAACAAAGATTTCCAATATCTACAGTTGTGCTTTGAACTGACTCAAAGTTTTAATACTGTGTTACTAAAGGCATGAGCCTAAGTAAGAATCATGGTGAAAATAGCATGCCCTTGCTTTCTTTTAAAATATACTCAAAAACCTTTTCCTTAATGCTTTGATACTCATAGACAACAAAGATTTCCAATATCTACAGTTGTGCTTTGAACTGACTCAAAGTTTTAATACTGTGTTACTAAAGGCATGAGCCTAAGTAAGAATCATGGTGAAAATAGCATGCCCTTGCTTTCTTTTAAAATATACTCAAAAACCTTTTCCTTAATGCTTTGATACTCATAGACAACAAAGATTTCCAATATCTACAGTTGTGCTTCGAACTGAGTTAAAGTTTTAATACTGTGTTACAAAGGGCATGAACCTTAGTAAGAATCATGGATTAAGTAGCTTGGCCTTGCTTTCTTTTAAAAGATACTCAAAAACGTTTTCCCTAATGCATTGATACTCATAGACAAAAAATTTCCAATATCTACGGTTGTGCTTGGAACTGAGTCAAAGTTTTAATATTCTGTTACTAAGGGCATGAGCCTTAGTAAGAATCATGGATTAAGTAGCTTGGCCTTGCTTTCTTTTAAAAGATACTCAAAAAAGTTTTCCCTAATTCATTGATACTCATAGACAAAAAGATTTCCAATATCTACAGTTGTACTTGGAACTAAGTCAAAGTTTTAATACTCCTTTACTAATGGCATGAGCCTAAGTAAGAATCATGGCGAAAATAGCATGCCATTGCTTTCTTTTAAAATATACTCAAAAACTTTTTCCCTAATGCTTTGATACTCATAGACAAAAAGATTTCCAATATCTACGGTTGTGCCTGGAACTGAGTCAAAGTTTTAATACACTGTTACTAAGGGCATGAGCCTTAGTAAGAATCATGGATTAAGTAGCTTGGCCTTGCTCTCTTTTAAAAGATACTCAAAAACGTTTTCCCCAATGCTTTGATGCTCATAGACAAAAAGATTTCCAATATCTAAGGTTGTGGTTCGAACTGAGTAAAAGTTTTAATATTCTGTTATTAAGTGCATGAGCCTAAGTAAGAATCATGGTAAAAATCACTTGTTCTTGCTTTCTTTTAAAAGATACTGAAAAACTTCTTACCTAATGCAATGACTCATAGACAACAAATATTTCGAATATCTACAGTTGTGCTTTGAACTGAGTCAAAGTTTTAATACTGTGTTACTAAAGGCATGAGCCTTAGTAAGAATCATGGATTAAGTAGCTTGGCCCTGCTTTCTTTTAAAAGATACTCAAAAAAGTTTTCCCTAATTCATTGATACTAATAGACAAAAAGATTTCCAATATCTACAGTTGTGCTTGGAACTAAGTCAAAGTTTTATTATTATTTTACTAAGGGCACAAGCCTAAGAATCATGGTGAAAATAGCTTGCGCTTGCTTTCTTTTAAACGATACTCAAAAACTTCTTAACTAATGCATTGACTCATAGACAAAAAAGATTTCCAATATCTACAGTTGTGCTTCGAACTGAGTCAAAGTTTTAATACTCTGTTACTAAAGGTATGAGCCTAAGTAAGAATCATGGTAAAAATAGCATGCCCTTGCTTTCTTTTAAAAGATGCTCAAAAACTTTTTCCTTTGGAAGTACACTGAGCTGTAGGCTGATTTGCTGCTAAGGGAAAAAAAGGAAAAAAAAAAAACCTCTTTATATCTGATTCTCTAGCGAGTGTGACCGCGAGCTTTGTGTGACAGAGCAAGTGCGACAGAAGTAAGTGTGTGACTTGTGATTCAGTGACTTTGGATTAAGGGAGTTTGGAAGGGAGGACTTACTGAATTGCTGGTTGTATTTTATTAATACTTTGCATTTCTTTTTACTTTTCATTTCTGTCTGGTGCAATCCCCATTAGGAAATGAGCTCCATGATTGGCAATGCCATCCAGTGTACATCTTGCCACATGTATGCATTCCTTGACCAGCCGGTCGAGGGTGCATACTGCTGTGTGAGATGTGAGTACGTTGTGCATTTGGAAGCCCAGATACTGGATCTAAATGAACGACTGACAACGCTGAGATCCATAGACAATATGGAAAGGAGTCTGGTGCTCACTGAACAGCTGCTCAATGGGATAGATATGGGGGAGGATGGTACTATGGAGCCTCAGGACCATGAGGTAGCTAGCTGGGTGATAGTTAGAAGGCGGGGTAGAGGGAAGGGTGCCAGGGAGGCTAGCCCTGATCTGGCACACCCCAATAAATTTGCTATGTTGGCAGATGAGGGGAGTGTGAGTTCAGGGATAGCACTGCTGCAGCAGGGCATGACCTCTGAAAGCCAGAGGAGTGTCTGCTCCAGTAAGGGGGAAACAGGAGAGTAGGGCAGGCCAGACAGGTGCTGGTAGTGGGGGACTCAATTATTAGGGGAATAGATAGGGCAATCTGTCACAAAGACAGGGATCGTCGAACAGTGTGCTGCCTACCTGGCGCTCGAGTCCGGCACATCGCTGATCGGGTTGACAGATTACTGGGAGGGGCTGGTGAGGACCCAGCGGTCATAGTGCACATTGGCACAAATGACAAAGTTAGAGGTAGGTGGAAGGTCCTTAAAGATGATTTCAGGGAATTAGGCTGCAAGCTTAAGGCAAGGACCTCCAAGGTAGTATTCTCTGAATTACTGCCTGTACCACGTGCCACACCAGAGAGGCAACGGGAGATTAGGGAGATAAATAAGTGGCTCAGGAATTGGTGTAGGAAGGAGGGGTTTGGGTTCCTGGAGAACTGGGCCGACTTCTCTGTTGGCTACAGGTTCTATGCTAGGGACGGGCTGCACCTCAATGGGGAGGGTGCAGCTGTGCTGGGGGAGAAAATGGCTAGAAGGTTGGAGGAGTGTTTAAACTAGGGATTGGGGGGGAGGGTATTCATTGTATAGGAGGGGAAGATAGTGTAAATAGTAACCTGGGCACAAGTAATAAAATTGGGGGTGGCATGGGGGGTGGGGTTAGAACAGTCAATCTAGTAGGAAGGAAAAGAGGTAAAGAGAGATGCATAAAGTGCATGTTCACTAATGCCAGAAGCCTCACCAACAAAATGGAGGAATTAGAATTGATTTTGTTGGAAAATAATTATGACATGGTGGGGATTTCGGAGACATGGCTGTACGAGCTCCATGACTGGGCTGTTAATTTACAGGGCTATTGTCTGTTCAGAAATGACCGTACAAATAGGCGAGGAGGAGGTGTATGTTTATACGTAAAATCATCCTTAAAACCCATCCTGCGTGATAATATAGGTGAATCTAATGGAAATGTAGAGTCCCTGTGGGTGGAGATAAGGGGAGGGGGAAAAAATAATAAATTACTGATAGGGGTTTGTTATAAGTCCCCAACAATAATGGAAGTGGAGGAGAATATCCTCATAAAGCAAATAGATGAAGCAGCGACTCAGGGAGAAGTCATTATTATGGGGGACTTCAACTACCCTGAAATACATTGGGGATCAGAAACCTGCAGTTCCAGCAAAGGTAATAAGTTTTTGAAAACTATAAGAGACAATTACCTTTCACAACTGGTTCAAGACCCAACAAGAAGGGGGGCACTGCTGGACCTAATATTAACCAACAGGCCAGACCGCATATCAAATATATGGGTTGGAGGTCACTTGGGTAATAGTGATCATAACTTAATAAGCTTTCAAGTATCCTTTACTAAGACGTGTAGTAGAGGGGCCACAAGGACACTAAACTTCAGGAAGGCAAATTTCCAACGGTTGAGAGATGATCTTAGTGCAATAAACTGGGACGATGTCCTGAGACATAAAAGTACACAACACAAATGGGAGATGTTTATTAGCATCCTGAATAGGACCTGTGCACAATATATACCCTATGGGAATAAGCATGCTAGAAATAGGAGGAAACCACTATGGCTAAATAAAGCGGTAAGAAGTGCAATATGTGACAAAAAGAAAGCATTTAGGGAATTAAAGCAAGTAGGTAGTGATGAAGCATTAAATAAATACAGAAAATTAAATAACATTTGTAAAAAGCAAATCAAGGCAGCAAAGATTGAGACAGAGAGACTCATTGCCAGAGAAAGTAAAAAGAATCCCAAAATATTTTAAATAGTAAGAAACTAAAAAATGATGGTGTTGGCCCCTTTAAAAATAGTCTGGGTGAAATGGTGGATGAGGATGAGGAAAAAGCCAATATGCTAAATGACTTTTTTTCAACAGTATTTACACAAGAAAATCCCATGACAGACAATATGATCAGTGATAACAAAAATTCTCAATTAAATGTCACCTGCTTAACCCAAGAGGAAGTACAGCATCGTCTAAAAATCACTAAAATTGACAAATCCCCGGGCCCAGATGGGATACACCCCAGAGTGCTGCAGGAATTAAGTACTGTCATAGATAGACCATTATTTTTAATATTTAAAGATTCCATAATAACAGGGTCTGTACCACAGGACTGGCATATAGCAAATGTGGTGCCAATATTCAAAAAGGGGACAAAAACTGAACTTGGAAATTATAGGCCAGTAAACTTAACCTCTACTGTGGGTAAAATCCTAGAGGGTTTTCTAAGAGACGCTATACTGGAGTATCTGAAGAAAAATAACCTCATGACCCATTATCAACATGGTTTTACGAGGGACCGTTCCTGTCAAACTAATCTAATAAGCTTCTATGAAGAAGTAAGTTCTGGACTGGACCAAGGAAATGCAGTGGATGTGGTGTATATGGACTTTTCAAAAGCTTTTGATACGGTGCCACACAAAAGGTTGATACATAAAATGAGGGCAATGGGGATAGGGGAAAATATGTGTAAGTGGGTTAAGAACTGGCTTAGTGATAGGAAACAAAGGGTGGTTATTAATGGAACACACTCAGAATGGGTCACAGTTAACAGTGGGGTACCACAGGGGTCAGTGTTGGGCCCGCTTCTATTTAATATATTTATTAATGACCTTTTAGGGGGCATACAGAGTAGAATCTCAATATTTGCAGATGACACTAAACTCTGCAGGGTAATCAATACAGAGGAGGACAATTTTATATTACAGGAGGATTTATGTAAACTGGAAGCTTGGGCTGCTAAATGGCAAATGCGCTTTAATGGGGATAAATGTAAAGTCATGCACTTGGGCAGAGGAAACAAAAGGTATAATTATGTGCTTAATTGTAAAACACTGGGCAAAACTGTCACTGAAAAAGACCTGGGTGTATGGGTAGATGACAAACTCACATTTAGTGGCCAGTGTCAGGCAGCTGCTGCAAAGGCAAATAAAATAATGGGATGTATTAAAAGAGGCATAGATGCTCATGAGGAGAACATAATTTTACCTCTATACAAGTCACTAGTGCGACCACACTTAGAATACTGTGTACAATTCTGGTCTCCGGTGTATAAGAAAGACATAGCTGAACTAGAGCGGGTCCAGAGAAGAGCGACAAAAGTCATTAGAGGACTGCAATACCAAGACAGGTTATTAAACTTGGGGTTATTTAGTTTGGAAAAACGAAGGCTTAGGGGTGATCTTATAATAATGTATAAATATATGAGGGGGCAGTACAGAGACCTTTCTAATGATCTCTTTACTCTTAGGCCTGAGACTGGGACAAGGGGGCATCCTCTACGTCTGGAGGAAAGAGGGTTTAATCATAATCACAGACGCGGATTCTTTACTGTAAGAGCAGTGAGACTATGGAACTCTCTGCCACATGATGTTGTAATGAGTGAGTCAATACTAACATTTAAGAAGGGCCTGGATGCCTTTCTTGAAAACTATAATATTACCAGTTATACATACTAGATTCTTTGATAGGGCGTTGATCCAGGGAATTAGTCTGATTGCCGTATCTGGAGTCAGGAAGGAATTTTTTCCCCCAATGTGGAGCTTAGTGTTGCCACATGGGTTTTTTTTGCCTTCCTCTGGATCAACATGTTAGGCTATGGGTTGAACTAGATGGACTTAAAGTCTTCCTTATGTTACTATGTTACTATGTTACTAATGCATTGATACTCATAGACAAAAAGATTTCCAATATCTACGGTTGTGCTTGGAACTAAGTCAAAGTTTTAATACTCTGTTACTAATGGCATGAGCCTAAGAAAGAATCATGGTGAAAATAGCATGCCATTGCTTTCTTTTAAAATATACTCAAAAACTTTTTCCCTAATGCTTTGATACTCATAGACAAAAAGATTTCCAGTATCTACGGTTGTGCTTGGAACTGAGTCAAAGTTTTAATAAACTGTTAGTAAAGGCATGAGCCTTAGTAAGAATCATGGATTAAGTAGCTTGGCCTTGCTTTCTTTTAAAAGATACTCAAAAACGTTTTCCCTAATGCATTGATACTCATAGACAACATAGCTGTTCTTTGGGATTCCTGTTTAGGTTCATGAAGAGAGCAGAATGGGACAAAAAATTTGAATGTATCTTCTTTCTAGCCAGATATATAGTCAAACGTATGCTTAAATGTCTATTTTCACTGTTTAGACGCGAAAACACACTTTCATGTCAAAGCAATGAATTTTTCTCCTAAACTACTGGAGCTGGGATGCTGTTCTTTGGGATTCCTGCTTAGGTTCATGAAGAGAGCAGAATGGGACAAAAAATTTGAATGTATCTTCTTTCTAGCCAGAGATATAGTCAAACGTATGCTTAAATGTCTATTTTCACTGTTTAGACGCGAAAACACACTTTCATGTCAAAGCAATGAATTGTTCTCCTAAACTACTGGAGCTGTGATGCTGTTCTTTGGGATTCCTGCTTAGGTTCATGAAGAGAGCAGAATGGGACAAAAAATTTGAATGTATCTTCTTTCTAGCCAGAGATATAGTCAAACGTATGCTTAAATGTCTATTTTCACTGTTTAGACGCGAAAACACACTTTCATGTCAAAGCAATGAATTTTTCTCCTAAACTACTGGAGCTGTGATGCTGTTCTTTGGGATTCCTGCTTAGGTTCATGAAGAGAGCAGAATGGGACAAAAAATTTGAATGTATCTTCTTTCTAGCCAGAGATATAGTCAAACGTATGCTTAAATGTCTATTTTTACTGTTTAGACGCGAAAACACACTTTCATGTCAAAGCAATGAATTTTTCTCCTAAACTACTGGAGCTGTGATGCTGTTCTTTGGGATTCCTGCTTAGGTTCATGAAGAGAGCAGAATGGGACAAAAAATTTGAATGTATCTTCTTTCTAGCCAGAGATATAGTCAAACGTATGCTTAAATGTCTATTTTCACTGTTTAGACGCGAAAACACACTTTCATGTCAAAGCAATGAATTTTTCTCCTAAACTACTGGAGCTGTGATGCTGTTCTTTGGGATTCCTGCTTAGGTTCATGAAGAGAGCAGAATGGGGAGGCGTGGCTTTGGAGCTCATGGAGAGCAGACGTGTTTAGCTCGAGCTCCTGCTCCTCAGCCAGAAAAAAGCAACTGGATCTCTTCCCTAGGGGAGAAATTCTACCAAACCAACCAAGATCTGCCTGAACCAGCTCCAAGAACCATCTGGACCTACTGGACTTCTCACTTCTGGATTTTTTTTCCCTCTTTGGATTACCACAATAGAAGATCTTCTTGAATCTTCATCTTCTCCCCCATCTACTTGGCTTAATTAGGCACTGGACATCTCCTTGGGACTCTAACTCAACTATTTTGGGCTTCTTCCCGGTTCCGAGTGGTCAGAGGACCCTTAAACCAGCTTTTGGACTTTTCCCGCCTTTTTTAGGGACTTTCCCGCTTTCCCGCCAAAACCGCGGCTTTTTCCCGCCTTTTTCGGGGGTTTCCCGCTTTCCCGCCAAAACCGCGGCTTTTTCCCGCCTTTTTTGGGGGTTTCCCCCTTTCCCGCCAAAACCGAGGCTTTTTTCCCGCCTTTTTCGGGGGGTTCCCGCTTTCCCGCCAAAATCGCGGCTTTTTCCCGCCTTTTTTCGGGACTTCCCCGCTTTTCCCGCCAAAATCGCGGCTCTATTGTAGACCCGCGAGTTACTATAGCAACGGCCACTAGGGGCAGACTCAGATACATAGCAGTCTCTTCTATGCATAGAAACACCTGGATGATCAAGCCTGGGATTACAACTTCTTCTCTCACTACGAGTAAGTGAGCCTTCAGAAAAGGTGCCAGCTCCCTTGGTTTCTCTCTGTGTTTTTGGACCCCTGCGAGTATATACTGAGGTTCCCATCGCCGCCTTGCCCTGGGGGAACCGGGACCCGATCTACTGACTTCCGATTCAGGTAGGAATCTCCCTGAACCTGTGTTGAAACTCTCGGCTCCACTCTGGACTTCCAGGACCCCCCGGGGACTGACGCAGCAGTTTCCCGCCCTTTTCACAGCCACGTTACATAATCATTTGTTGTCAAAACAACAGCTGGCAGCAGATGGCGCTAACACTCTTCTGACATTCCACTATACTGAAAGATTCTGAAGCGACGAGTGACTGCATCGAGCTCTGCTCAGTAAGGACTGTGCCTGCCTTCCCCGGACTAGTGGAGCTGCTGCTCTGCTTCTGCTCCTGGCTCTGCTCTTCACCGGTGGTTCTATTAAAGATCCCTGGATATTTCCTGCTTCTCCTTCAACTTGAGCATTGGACCGGAACCTGTTGGTGCGGGCACTCCTAGACGTCTGGGACCCCCAGGAGATTTCCGCAACATTTTCCCGCGCTCTTAGACCACTGTTACATAACTAATAGTTGCTATGGTAACTACAGGTGGCAGAAGGAATTAATACATCTACGATACTCCACCAACTGGAAACCTCTGGAACTGCATGTACACATATTGGGATCTGATCAGCGGAAACCACACTTGCCTACTATACCCCCGGCTCTAATTTTATCAGTACTCATCCCGGATATCTCCGGCCATTCTCCACCATTCTCCCGGCCTGGACGCTGACCCGGACTTCTTTATAACAACCGCTACTATATACACAGCAAGCTCCATTATACTTCCAAGTCCACTGATACTACTGGAACACTCTGGAATAGCGGTTTAATAGTTTCACGGAACCGGTCAGCGGGAGGACAAGTTCCTTCATTATTTTTGTTACTCTGCCCCCCCTTCTCCTTTTTTTTTTTTTTTTTTTTTTTTTTCTCTCTTTCTTTCTTATAGGTTCTCCAAGATCCTCGCCTGACAAACGGTTCTTCTTCTTCAGATCTACCTGCCTAAGAACAACAAGGATATTTCTGCTGAACATCTACTGACTTCAACGTGAACTGCCTGAATTCCTCTCTACTGCTCATCTCTACGCTGGAACCCTGACAAGACATCTAGCCATCTTTGAGGAACTAACTGAACTTCCTTGGACACGTGATTATTATCTGTCCCCCTGACGCTCCAAATTGACCCTTGTCCCTTAAACAAAAGGGATTGCTTCACTCTACATTATTCATCTTGGCTTTTGGGACTGTAATACAAGAACTACTTCTTTATACTCATTGGAAAATTAGCCGGAGGACACAGACAACACCAAATTGACCCTCGACCTCCAATCAACAAGGTTTATTTCCCTTTGTGCTGTAACATTTAGCTCTTTGGGTCTGCATTACATAGATCATCCTTCAACTTTTCTTTGGGATATTTGTCGTTTGAAGATTGGTAATATCTTATTAGTCCTTCTCTTTCTCAATTGCTTATCCTACTTATCTATAACCTCAACCTTGATCCTATTACTCTTTCTATTATTACATATCTCTCCTTTATAACTGCTTATCCTTTTCCTTCACTCTTACTTTCTTACGAAACACTTATTGCCTACCTATAAACCTATTTACACCTTTTCCTCTGGCTTACAATTAACCCCTTATCTTAATCCTAGATTTTCTTCTCTTTAATTCCTTCTTCTTCAATTACAACTAGTAGACCATTTCTGTTTTCTTTTTACCCTGCTCTTTATACTATCATATGCATACCACCTTGTTAACTCATTGTATGCTCTGAGTACCATTTCTCCTTTCACTGCTCTAATGCTTGTTATTCTCTCCACCTCATCCCCTCTCCTTTAGCTCTGTTCCCTCTGATTTGATTCTATCCTTACTTCCTGACAACCCTTTTATAACTCTTACTGCCCTTAACTTAAACTATTTCTCTACGTTATTACTTATTGATTACAAATTTGTGGTCCTGACTGTAGCTGTCGTGTGGGAACTGGAATGTTGTCAAGACTGGTCACTTTTAATTTTGACCAGTTAATATCTATCCCAACATACAATCCATTCTTGATAATCTAAATGTAACTCACTTATTGAGTCCACTTGACAACCTATAGTTGTTGTCACTGTTATCTTAGATAATTACTGCATTTGTTTCTTTTCAACAAGTTTTTATTACAAGAATATTCTGTGCTAACAATCCTACACAATTATCTCCAGACGAGAATCATACACAGCCACCATTGACCATAGTATAACCCTATTATAATTGAGAGGAATTTTAAAGGGGTATAGTTAGCGACTGATACACGGGACTTCTCATTTAGGGAATAATTTATAACCAGATTACCTAACCCATGTGGGTAAATCCTTCAAAACAGAAGGAACATAATATTTAATTTCACCTTTTCTAAACTTAGTGCAGTGTTCTCGGTAACTCTTCCACCAGATTAAACCAGCTATTAAGTTTAAACAACGTCTGATCCCACTAGGACTAATTATAATTCTGTGGATTTAGGCTCTTGATAGTCAATACCATAACGTATTTCATTTGATTCTCTCTTCAAAACTAAATACCCAAACACTCCAAGTCTCCTTTAAAGAATCTACAGCAACACTCTCGATACTGCAACAAGATCCTTCAGTTTTACCTTATCAACCTGACCAACAATTAATCCATTATGGCCACAGCTAAACAGCCTAAGGAAAATCCAAAACCTCCTAGATCTGATATAAAGATCACACACGCAGAGTATAAGCACCGCTCTAGATCCCCTAGGGATACCAGCAGCGACAGAGGTTCTGACTCCCACATGCATACAGAAGAGGAAACCTACACAAAATCCCAAGTTTTCTCCCAAAAAAGAAAAGATTTTGCAACCAAGAAAAAGACTGGCCTTCCCCAGACATCGAAAATGTCAAACTCCTCAGATTCTGACTTAAATGAGTCTCCTAATCCTAGCCCAATTAAGCAGAAACCCAGGAAAGAACCTACATCAACACAAGACACTGATACTTTTGAAGGAATAAATTGGACTGGCCCAATAGATAAAAATTTCTTCAAAGATATATTTTATGCTCTTGACAAAAAGAACAAAGCTTTCGAGGAAAAATTAGAATCAAAATTTGCACTTATGCAAATCTCAGTGGACAACATAACACATAAGGCAGACAAAAATAAATCGGATATTTCATCTTTGTCATCCAGGCATGAGGAACTGGTTAATGACCACAGACTCCTCAAGGAAAGCTGCAAATCGATGCAGGATAAAATCTCAAGCTTGGATGACAAGGATAGGCGTCAAAACCTAAAATTACGAGGCGTTGAGGAAACCATTCCGCCCAACCAACTAAAACACTATGTAACAGACCTAATGCGACTAACGATCCCCACGCTATCTGATCCCAACCTTAACATTGTATCAATTCACCGTCTTAGGAAGCCAAAATTTCTAGCCCCAGATATCCCAAGGGACATCCTGGTTAAATTTCAATTTCTCCATGTGAAGGAACAGATTGTCGACTATTTAAAATTACACAAGTCCCTTCCCACCCCATACCAACATGTCAGAATTTTTGCTGACATCTCAAAATCTACAATGCAACAGAGAAGGGAACTTTCCCCCATTATCAACTCATTACAGAAGAGCTCCATTCCCTACAAGTGGGGCTTTAACCCAACAAGAATCATAATTCAACATCAGGGAAAATTTATCGCACTTTCAGAGGTAGAGAAAGGTCTAAAGACCCTAAAAGATCTGGGTATTATCATATCATAATTAGATCTATACGCCAATTAAGAATGGCTGAGGTGTATTGCCAAAACACCAGCCAAAAAAAGGAGGTTTTTGAACGTGATCTTAGGATCCCCTCCGTTGAGAAAATTGAGTTTCGTTTTAAATCTTAACAGCAACAAATTTCAAAAGAAAAAAATTTGCTTTTTTCTATAATATAGAAGTTTCCAAACAAGAGAGAGATACTTTTATTTAAAACAACTATCACCCCGACTAAATAACATTTTAGCTATTTTTTGATCATGTCTCTCCGCTTTTATTCCCAAAATGTCAACGGACTTAACTCCCCACAAAGACGTTTTTTTTTATGGAAGACACTAAAACAATCCAAAGCGGATATTATAGGTCTCCAGGAGACTAAACTATCATCGCAACAACCACAGAGACTGAAAAACAAAAATTTCCAAAATATCTTCTGTGCCAACAACTTGAGGAAAAAGGCGGGTGTTGCCATTATGATCAACAACAATGTGGCCTTCGATTTAATAGAAAGCATTGCAGATCCGGAGGGGAGATATTTGGTCCTCATCTGCAAACTTAATTTCCACATATTTACCCTGATATGTGTCTATGCCCCCAATAAAGCCCAAAAAACCTTTTTAAGTAAGGTCATGAGGTTAATCAACGACAAAAAACAAGGTGACCTCATTATTTTTGGAGACTTCAACACTGTTCCCAATAGTACAATCGACTCATCAAACAAAACCAGGAATAACAATAACCAATCCTTGGACCCATGGCTCCACAAATTTGACCTGTACGACACATTCAGATGTTTAAATTCCACCTCCATCGAATATTCCCACTATTCACAGAGGCACAACTCTTACTCTAGAATCGACTTAGTCCTGGCTGGAGTATTTACCCTACCAAAATTCATCAAATCAGAGATCGGATCCATAACTTGGTCCGATCACGCCCCCACTACCTTTGAAATCAAGATAGGTCCAAAATCTCTATCTCCTAAACAATGGAGAAATAATAGCCTACTATATTCCCACCCAACTTACAAAAAGGAAATAGAAGAAACCATCATCAACTATTTCAGGGAAAATGATTTGGAAGAAACTTCAATAGTAACCCTATGGTCAGCTCTCAAAGCAGTACTGCGAGGGAAACTGATTCAGTTAAATGCTCAATTACATAGGAAAAACCAGGAAAAACTTAAAAATATGGTGGCCAAAATACACGAACTTGAGGTGTCACATCAAAACTCTCTGAATCCCCAAATTCTGGAGGAAATTTTTCAACTCCGTCTAAACATTAAAACACTCCTCACTTCTGATTATGACAAACTTTCCCAGACGCTTAAAATGCATCACTACCACTCAGATGATAGACCATCTAAACTATTGGCCCAAAAAATCAAATACCAGAAAACCAAGGCAAGAATTAAAGAAATAAAAGATCAATACAGCAAATCACATCACCATCCTGGAGACATTGCAAAGGAATTTGCTATGTATTACTCTTCCTTGTACAATCTGAAAGAGCACCCTTTGAATCTACACCCAGAAATGGCAGACATACATAATTACCTAAACAACTTGGAACTCCCCACACTGTCAGACACTGATCTTATAGACCTCAACTCTCCTTATACCACCCCTGAAATAGCTGAAGTCATAAAAAAATCAAAAAATGGGAAAGCCCCTGGACCAGATGGTTTCCAAAACGAACTTTTCAAAGAATTTAATCAAATTCTCGCCCCTTATCTCACAAAGTTAGCAAACCACACGGCTACCCAGGGATATTTGCCGGACGACATGCTTGAGGCGACAATCACAGTGATCCCTAAAGGTAAGGGAGATCCATCTGACGTCAAAAATTATAGACCAATATCACTATTAAACACCGACACCAAAATTCTTGCCAAACTCGCTGCAAATCGTTTAAAAAACCATGTGAGTAAATTAATCCACCCAGATCAATCTGGTTTTATACCCGGACGGACCACCGTTGATGCCACAAGACGGGCACTTGACTTAATCTCTACCATTGAAAAGACCAGCCAACCATCCGCCTTCTTAGCACTTGATGCCGAGAAGGCATTTGATAGGGTTCACTGGCAGTTTTTATTCTCAACCTTAGAAAAATTCGGACTCAAAGGCAACATTCTCCGTACAATCCAATCTTTCTATAAAACCCCCACCGCCAGAGTATACTCCAACACCATTTTGTCCCCTAAATTTCCACTATCAAATGGGACACGGCAAGGTTGCCCCCTATCACCTCTTCTTTTCGCACTATATATAGAACCTTTGGCCTCTAGTATAAGACAAAACTCTAACATCAAAGGGATTCTAATTAATCAAACTCAGCATAAAATCTCACTTTTTGCTGACGACATTTTACTATCAATTACTAACCCATTGAAATCCCTGAGACACCTTGAATTGGAACTCCAAAAATACTCTCGACTCTCTTTGTACAAAATTAATAAAACTAAATCACAGGTTTTGGACTTTAACATCGATATTACTCTCCTACAATATCTGGAGGAAGAATTTGATTTCTCTTGGAAGGAAAAAGACATATCTTATCTGGGAATCAAATTAACTAAACCCTCAAGTGAAATGGTGCATCTGAACTTAACATCACTATATAGCTCCCTATCTCAGGAATATCAACGCCTTTCCAAAATTGAATTGACTTGGTTGAGCAAAATAGAGGCGTTTAAAATGCTCCTTTTCCCCAAAATTCTGTTTACAATAAGATCTATGCCCCTGTTCATTCCAAGGAAATGGTTCACAAAACTCCAATCTCAACTACGTGCCTTCATTTGGCGCAGAAAAAAACCGAGAGTTGCCTCAATTGCCCTTCAGCGACACAAATCTTCAGCCGGACTGGGTGTACCTAATATTTACAACTATTACTTGGCCTCTTTGATTAAATTATCTCACAGTTGGTTACTTGACTCTCCCGAAATGCCCTGGATCACCATAGAAGGATCTTTTGCAGGTGACAATCTAAAACCTCTCCTTATAGCATGTCTTCTAGATCCCAAAATGAAAATTCCATCCCAGCCTATCATTAAAGCAACAGTTCAAGCCTGGATACAATTCACTGCAAAAGCAGATAAATATTCCACTAAAATTGTCCTCAAAAATTTACCACTGGACACGCTTGAAATACTCATTCCTTCCCTGGACCTATCTAATTGGAAATTAAAAGGTAAAACCCATGCTCAAGACTTGATAAGAGATGGCCTACTCATACCCTTTCATGAGATGCAAACCAACTTTCCCTTAACCAGGGATGACAGGACCCAATGGAGATCCTTAGATAATTTTATTCGGACCCATCGACCTGACTTCAAACTTCCATCGATCATAACGGAACTAATCAGACTCCCACAAAAAGAATCAATCTGGACGACAAATCGTCTTTACAAAATCTTAAACGAAGAATTGGAACTCCCGGGTCTTCCCTTTATAAAAGCATGGGAACAAGAACTGAATGTTAAAATTAATTTGGAAACCCTACCTAAAACATTGAAAACTGCCTACTCCAGCTCCAAATGCGCAACGTTACACGAAAGCCACTACAAATTACTATTAAGATGGTACTACACCCCTGTTGTACTAAATCGTTTTTTCCCAGACCACTCCCCTTTATGCTGGAGAGGATGTGGAGACTACGGATCGCTTTCCCACATCTTTTGGTTTTGCCCTAAAATTCGCCAGTTTTGGGAGGAAGTTGAAACGTTACTTAGAAACATCAGCAAATGCCACATTACTCTTTCTCCAGAGCTGGCCCTCTTGCTCCTTGGCATAGAAGTCTTTCCTAAACATACCAGGCTTCTAATAGCTCATGTAGTGTTGACTGCCAAGAGCCTACTAGCCGCAAAATGGAAACAACTTGAACCACCAGCAATTGCTAATCTGATCGCGAGAGTTACCAACCACTGCACTTATGAAAATTCTTTTGCAATTCGCAACAATACTTGGAACAAATTCTGCCTTCAATGGGACCCCTGGATTCAATCTTACGCCCCACTGCTTAAACCTTAGACCACCCCTATACTAATTTCGTTAAAATGCAACTCTCACTGTGATGTTTTTTCATTTATCTGAAATAGGATAATCTCAGCCTGTTCATTTCTCTTGTTGGAATTATAGTCCTACCAAACTTTTTCTCTTTTATGCACGACTAATCTTACTCAGTTTTCTCAATAGTTGTTGTTAATAGTATACTACGATGACTGTGTTTTATTTGCTATATAATTCACCGTTTTTACCACTCCTTTAGGATTCTACTTGTCAGTGTTATTTGTTATATATAACTCGAATCAATAACAATATATTTAGCATTGTATATATTGTGTGTTTCCCTACCCTTTTCCCCCCCCTTTTTCTTATCCCCCTTTTATAGTCTGTAATCGTCCCTCCCCAGTCCCCTCCCCCCTTATTTTATTATTATTATACCCTAATAAAAATATTTTGAAAGAAGAGAGCAGAATGGGACAAAAAATTTGAATGTATCTTCTTTCGAGCCAGAGATATAGTCAAACGTATGCTTAAATGTCTATTTTCACTGTTTAGACGCGAAAACACACTTTCATGTCAAAGCAATCAATTTTTCTCCTTATCAAATTATTTTTATTAGAGTAAATATAAAGAGAGGGGGGTGGATTGGGAAGGGGAAGGGTACATAAAAAAAAAAGAAGGGAAAAAGGGAAGGGTTAAGGGAGGGAACAAACATTATATAGGTGTAAAAGTAGAGTATAAATCGTATGGCAAAAATACAAATATAACAAGTAAACATGGTCGGAATTAACAATCAGTTTTACAAGTAGAGTAAAAATCGTATGACAAACTATAAACAGTACAATTGAAATGTTGAGTGACAATGAAGTCAGGAACAAGAATGAGATAGTGAAGTAGAGCAAAATCAGAACAAGAGATAAATAGAATAGGCCTTAATGAATTTAAGTTTTGAACGTAAAGCTATGTCAAGGGGAGCAAGTGGTCTAGAGTAATTGTTGAGATAGTTTTTAAGTTGAGAGAGATTTAGAGTAAAAGAGAAGGGCAATAGATGTTCAGCCAAGGTTCCCACTGGAGCAGATATTTCGGCCAATTATTGGCTCTAGTGGCAAAAGAGTATTCGTGGGTACAATGGGTAGTGACTCTATCAGGTTCGTAAGAGATGGAGGACCTTGTTGTCTCTACCTAGCAGCCAGCAGGGTCTTGGCGGTGAGAATGATGTGGGAGATCAGAGGTCTGAAATGTGGGTGGAGGTCTTCAATGCCGATTAATAAGAGAGCTAATTGGGGGGAAAAACTGAAGTGGAGTTTCGTAACAGATTTTATCAATGAAGTAACATCCTTCCAAAATTGTTGTATTTTCGGGCACGACCAGAAGATGTGGGAGAGAGTACCTTTCTCACCACAGTCTCTCCAGCATAATGGGGATTGGTCTGGGTAACTTCGATTAATTAGAACTGGGGTGTAGTACCATCTGGAGACGAGTTTGAAATGACTCTCATGCATGGTGGCACACTTAGAGCTAGAATAAGCAGATTTGAGAGTTTTGGGAAATTTATCCAAATCTATTTTAATGTTTAATTCAGCTTCCCAAGCTGTGAGAAACGATGAACAAGGGAGGTCTAAATCCTCATTTAGAACTCGGTACAGTCTGTTTGTTGTCCATAGCGATTCCTTTTGGGGAAGTCTAATGAGTTCAGTGATGATGGAGGGGAGCTTGAAATCAGGACGATGAGACATAAAATAGGTGTTCAAGGATCTCCATTGTGTCCTATCATCTCTTGTGAGTGGGAAATCGTTCTGCATAACTTGGAAGGGTTTCAAGTGGCCATCTTGGAGCAAGTCTTGGATGCGGACCTTTTCTCTTAATTTCCAGTGGGATAAGTCCAATGTGGGAATTAGAATTTCCAGTGTTTCTAGGGGAATATTCTTGAGAAGAATTTCCGTGGAATATTTGTCAGTGTTTTCCAGGCCTGCAAAGTAGCTTTAATGATCGGGTGTGAGGGGAATTTCATACGTGGGTTAAATAAGTAAGCTATAAGAAGGGTTTTCAGAGATTTGTGTGTATACGACTTTTCGATGGAGGTCCAGGGGAGGTCAGAAAGATCGAGAAGCCATTTTTGGGAAAGTTTGATTAATGAGGCGTGATAATAATTAAAAAGGTTAGGTATTCCCAGACCGGCAGACTGTTTATGACGCTGGAGAGATGAGGATGCCACTCTCGAACTCTTCCCTTGCCAAATGAATGTACGAAGCTGAGCTTGAAATTTTGAAAACCAGGTTCTCGGGATGAATAGTGGGATTGAACGAATCATATAGAGGAATTTTGGGAAGAGGAGCATTTTGAAGGATTCAATTCTGCTTAACCATGATAGGTCAATTTTGGAGAGACGCTGGTATTCCAGAGAAAATGAGTTGTATAGTAATGTAAAGTTTGAATGGACCATATCCTTTAGAGGTTTTGTTAAGGTTACCCCCAAATAGGAGATATCCTTATCTTTCCAGGAAAAATTAAATTGTTCTTTGAGGTATAACAGGAGAGTTTCGTCTATGTTGAAGTCTAAAATCTGGGACTTGGATGTGTTGATTTTATATATGGACACGTGAGAGTAGTTGTTGAGCTCAATAAGGACATGTCTCAAGGATTTCAGGGGGTTGGTTATTGATAGAAGAATATCGTCCGCAAATAATACCTTGAATTGATGTTTGTCGATTGGGATCCCTTTGATGTCGTTGTTGTTTCTAATACTTGCGGCCAGAAGTTCAATAAAAAGCGCAAATAGCAATGGAGATAGGGGACAACCCTGTCTCGTGCCGTTGGAAAGGTAAAATTTGGGAGACAAAGTGGTGTTGGAGGATACCCTGGCCGCAGGTGATTTATACATAGATCCAATAGTTCTGAGTATATTACCTTTGATGCCAAATTTTTTAAGGGTGTTGAATAAGAAATGCCAGTTAACCCTGTCAAATGCCTTCTCGGCGTCTAAAGCCAAGAAGGCAGACGGTTGGGCAGATGATTCACTAGCAGAAATTAAGTTCAGAGCACGGCGTGTGGCATCAGTGGTGGTACGAGTTGGAATGAAACCGGCTTGATCTGGATGAATCAGTTTCTGAACGTACCTACTCAGTCTATTGGCGGCTAACTTAGCAATTAGTTTTGTGTCGGTGTTTAGAAGTGATATTGGACGGTAGTTTTTGACATAAGATGGATCCCCTTTGTCTTTGTATATTACTATGATGGTGGCTTCTAACATGTCCTCTGGTAGGAATCCTTGGGAAGCAACATGGTTAGCTAGTCTGGTGAGGTATGGGGCCAAAGTCTGTTTAAAAGTTTTGTAGAGTTCGGTTTGAAAACCGTCTGGGCCGGGAGCTTTATCCACCTTTGAATTATTAATAGCATCCAAGATCTCGTTAAGGGTGTAGGGTGAATTTAAATCAGAGAGTTCAGTAGATGTTAGAGAGGGTAAATCCATCTTGTCTAGATAATGGTGTATATCATCCCCATTCGGGGTGTAGGTGGAATGGAGATCTTGTAAATTATATAAGGAAGAGTAGAAGGAGGCAAATTCCCTCGTGATGTCTCCGGGATGATGGTGAAGTTTATCATGTTGGTCCTTAATTACCTTTATTCTGGCTTTTGTTTTTTGGTATTTAATTTTTTGTGCCAGTAATTTGGACGGCCTGTCATCTGAGTGGTAGTGCAGAGATTTTAACTTCTGGTTAATCTTGTCATACTCCGAGGTGAGAATATATTTTAATTCTAACCGGAGCTTAAAAATCTCTTCTAAAATTTGGGGGTTCATGGAAGATTGGTGTAATGTTTCTAATTTTTGAATTTTGGTCAATGTGGACTTGAGTCTCTGCTGGTTGTTTTTGAGAAGTCGGGCATTCAGTTGGATTAGTTTGCCTCTTATAACTACTTTAAAAGCTGACCATAAAGTTTGTGGTGAAATGTCAAGGATATCATTGTCTTGGAAATAATGAAGTATTGTTTCTTCAATTTCTTTTTTATAGGTTGGATGAGAATACAAAAAACTGTTGTTTCTCCATTGTCTGGGTGATGTTGATTTAGGACCGATCTTAAAGTCAAATGTAATGGGGGCATGGTCAGACCAAGTTCTTGTCCCTATCTCTACCTTGGTGATTTTTGGAAGAGTAAATATTCCAGCCAATATCAAGTCTATTCTGGAATAAGAATTGTGTCGTTTGGAAAAGTAGGAGTATTCAATTGAGGAAGAGTTCAGGCAACGAAATGCGTCATAGAGGTCATTTTTATGTAACCAGGGGTCAAGTGATTCGTTGTTTTTGTTCTTTTCTTTGTTGGAAGAGTCGGTTAAGCTATTGGGGACGGTATTAAAGTCTCCAAAAAGGATAAGATCTCCCTGTAACTTATCTCTGATTGTCCTCATTATTTTGTTTAAAAACGTTTTTTGAGCCTTGTTAGGGGCGTAAATCCAGATGAGGGTAAACAGATGGTTGTTGATCTTACAAATGAGCATCAAGTACCTTCCCTCAGGGTCCTCAATCCTATCAATGTGCTCGAAAACAACACTATCTCTAATCATAATAGCAACGCCAGCTTTTTTCTTCTGGTTATTGGCATAAAAAATAATTTGGAATTGTTTGTTGTTGATTCTATGAGGTTGGAGGGACGAGAATTTCGTTTCCTGAAGACCTATAACATCAGCTTTGGAGTCTCTGATTGTTTTCCATAGAAAGTATCTACGTTGGGGGGAGTTTAAACCGTTAGCATTCAGGGATAAAAAACGTAGAGACATATTTGGTGGTCGGGGAGTTGTGTATTAGACTCAGCTGTGGTTATTAAAGTTGGTGTTGTATCAAACTTGTTCGAAGATGAATTATAAATAGAAAGAAATAAATAATGTTCTGTAGATCAATTTAAGAGAATAAAACGTCACTCAATAATCAATGGAGGGGATTAAATATCACGTTCTATTTCCTCCTTTTTGTGACTTGTGTTATTGGCTTACACCGCAGCCTTAATAATTGGTTATTAATTTATTTAGGAAATGATAATACCTAGGTCCTTAAGTGTATCAAGACCTCTATTAACCTCTGGAATGGCGTGGAGCCTGCCTTTATACTGAAGCATGATTTTAGTCGGGTTGAAACCCCATTTATAGGGGATTGAGTTTTCTTGCAAAATTTTTGTGATTCGGAATAGTTCTTTCCTTTGTAACATAGTCGGTTTGGAGATATCAGCGAAGAATCTGATATGTTGGAATGGTGTGGGTAATGATTTTTTCTCCCTTATAAAGTCCATTATTTGGTCCCTGACATGAAAAAATGGAATTTAATTAAAACATCTCTGGGGGTCTCCATGGGTAATGACTTGGGTTTTCTTAGGCGATAAATTGAGTCAATTGTAAGATCAAGATCTGTTAGAGTAGGAATTGCTTTTTTCAATATACGTTTTGTAAATTGATTGAGTTGGTCAGGTGTAATTGATTCTTCAATGCCCCGTAACTTTAAATTTTGGCGCCTTTCCTTATCGTCTAGTTCGGTAAGTTTGCTTTGCATAATTTTACATTTCCTCTCAAGGATTGTATGTTCTTTGATTAGGATCTCATGTTTAGAAGTTAGTGCAGATAAGTCAGTCTTGTTTTTTTCTACTTTATGCGTGATCTTGTCTACATTTATTTGCATAAGGTCAAATTTAGATTCAAGTCTCTGTTCAAAGGAATCATTTTTCTTATCTAGGGCATAAAAGATGTCCTTAAAAAAATCCTTATTGATTGGGCCTGTCCAATCAATCCCTTGAAATGTGTCCGTTACCTGGGGGGAGGGAGATTCTTTTCTTGGTTTCTGCTTAAGTGGACTAGTATTTGGGGTGTCATCTGATTCAGAAGAATCAGGAGAGTTCCGATTGTGATGGGAATCTAACTTCTTTTTAGTGGCTAAGTCCTTTCTCTTTTGAGAAGGAACCTGCGGTTTAACGAAGTTGGACTCCTCCATGGGGATTTGAGGGGAAGAGTCCTGGTCACTGTTGGATTGCCGAGGAGATCTGGATCGGTGTTTAGCCTGTGCGTGAGCAGTTTTGGTGGACATTCTAGGTGGCTTGGAAGAAGACATATCCAGATTTATTGTAAAGATAGAATGTTATAACAACAACCAGTACAGGATGTGGTGAAAGTAAAATTGAGTTTGAGGGTTACAATCCAGTATGTGGGTATGTTAGCTAATCAAAAGATCTAAGTAGGGTAAGTATACTGGGGTAAAAAGGGGGGGTCAGAGGAAAGTTATAGTAGAGTTTTAGCTGCCAAGACCCTGCAGATGGAGCAAGATCGGTAGAGCCGGTGTTGCTAAGTGATGACTGTAGTTAGTAAATCAATCTGGAGAAAGTTCTCCAGGCAGATTGGCTCCAATTGTATATCAAAAGTTGGGAGAGAATAGAGAGCTTTTTAAGTATGAGAATATTTCTGCCCGGGGAAATAATGTTAAAGTGAGATTCTGGAGAACTATGTCGTTCAACAATACTTGCTTTTAGTTCCTTATAAGTAATTTCCCCTGAATTAGAGGTTAGAAATGGTGCAGAGATTGAATGTGGGATTTAGTAATTAAGTAAAGAGTGTTAAAGCAGTATAAATTAGATGAATAAACAATCCAGATCACTGTAAAATAAGGTGATTAAAGGGACTTAAGTCTGGTTTGTGTTTCTGAATACGATAGTTCTTGACAGTAATTAAATTATAGGAGCTAGTGATTGAGACAACCAAAGGGAAATAAAATATGTACGTTAGGTATAAATCTGAGATAATGAAATAGGAGAGCTGTAGAGAGGGAGGACAAAGAAAATATAGATAGAGTTTAGAACAAGTGGTATTTTAAGGAAATCATAGAATAGCAAAGTGTGAAAAGTAAAGTTGGAACAAAAGGCAGAAGACAAAGAGCATGGGAAGATCAGACAGAAGGGTTTACCTATAATACCAGGAATGACATCAATGTGGAGCACAAAATAGTTCTTAGAAGCAGAATCCAAAATCCAGAAGTAGAGAAGAACAGAGGAATTTCAGTAGCAGAAGAAACGATAATCCTGTAGATCCGACTGATCTTCAAAGTTGCTGAATAGCCCAGTCCGAGGTCCAGGAAGTCCCAAGATTCGGAAGAGTGGAAAGGTTTGTTTGATAGTAAGTCTGGATACGGTTTGAGGTTCCAGGATATCGAAGTGGGCAACAAAATATCATGGAGTGTTCCGGGGACCAATGTCAATAGTTGCCCAAGTCCTTGTAGTAAGAATTGAGGATCCTGTGGGTCTGCAGCAAAGTTGCGGTAGAATCAGAGAGGCTGTGTTGGTGATGAAGGTCGCTGAAGTTGCCGGGGATCCGCAGGACTGTAGCGAATCTTCCAACGAGGTACTAAGCCGTCGGGGGCGACCAGACGAGCCAAATCTGCTGTTATGATGGTGTAGCAGGAAATCAGCAGAGTCGTGGTGAAGTCCAAGGAGTGGCTTGAGAGATGCTATGAATATGAGGCAGACACTAGGTTGCCGGTTGAGAAGGTCGTTGTAATTGCTGGGTACCCGCAGGGCTGTAGCAAGCCCCAAGGAGGCACCGAGCAGTTAGGAGTTCCTAGATGAACCAGACCAGGCAATGCGACAGTATAGCAGAGGATCAACAGAGTCGCGGAGAAATCCAATAGGTGACGTGAAGGTTGCTATAGCAACGAGTGAGTCGCCAAGTTGGGGTTCTCATATGCCGAGAGAGTGTGCAAGTGTCTGGGGCAGTTGTGGCAACGAGTCTCCAAGGGAGGTGAATCAATGGTTGGAGAGAGCAGTAGGTCAGCAACAAGTCAAGGGAGGCTAGAGCAAGGACCTTCGCTGGATACTTGTCAGAGTAATTGCTGCAGGACTCACAGGCACAGTGGAGATCCGGAAGGATACGGCATGTAGTTTGAGAAGGGAAGAATTTTAGCATCCAGCTGCCGTGTTATATCCACAGAGAGAAGAGGTAGTCTTCACAAGGCAAAGTTCATAAACAAGGACAGACGAGAATAAGAAATCAGTTGAATCATTCCGGGGAAAAGTAAGAGAGAAAAAAAAAGCGGTCTCTGCCGCTAGCGGTTGCTATGACCGCTCTTAGTATTGTGATTACAGAGGTGGAGGTTGAGTGAGCGCCCTCTGCCGCCGGCGGTCAGTAACCGCTTCAAATTGTGTATTGCTATTGCAAAAAAAAAAAAAGGACGGAAGAAAAGGCGGGAAAAAATAGAGGAGGGACTAGCGCCCTCTATCTCTTGCGATTAGTATAACCGCTCCTTGTTATGCAATGGCAAATTGGCGGGAAAAAAAAGGCGGGAAAAAACAGAGGTGGAAGCAGCGCCCTCTACCTCTAACAGATGGTATTACCTCCTCTTATTATGCAATATGGTGGCAAAAATGGCGGGAAAAAGTGGCGGGAAAAACTGCAATGTCATCCAGCAGGTTTTCTAAGCGCATAGAAGGCACCAGGAGAGTTACCAAGAAAGCGGGAAGAGTCTCACCTGAATCTTTCACAGTATTTTTTGTCTGTTTTTTGCAGGAGATGAGAGCTGGTTAGTATGGAAGAGGTCGCAAGGGGCTCAGCCCAGCTACCCGTATTGGATGAAGGAAGAATTTACGGTGAAGAAGGGAGCAGCTTCCGGTGTGCAGCCAGCACAGGAGAAAGTTCCAGTAGCAGAGGGCTAAGCCGAGTTCTAAAGCCGGGTGATGCCGCTGGCGACCGCTGAAGATCCTGGAGTCACCGCTGAGCTGCAACAGTGGCGGGAAGGCGGGGGAGTCCCGGAGACAAGCGGGAAGAGTCCCGGTGCTGGTTTTAGGATTCGGCGGGCCCCCGGGATCGGAAGAAAAACCCCGAATTGCAGAGTAAAGTGTCCGGGGAATATCCGAGGGCGGCTGAGATCCAGGAGATGAGGAAGAAATAGAGTTTCCAGAGGTCGTTCCGGTCCAGAAGTCCAGGGAGATGGAAAAGTCCGGGAAAGAGGAGGTCCAGTCGTTCCAAATGGTCCTAGGCAATGGTTCCAATAAATCCAAGTCGGTGTAGGTGGAATTCTCCCCAAAGGGAGAAGACCAGTTGGTTTTTCAGGCTTAGGTGCGGGAGCTCGAGCTAAACGTGACCGTTCTCCATGAGCTCCAAAGCCACGCCTGAATTTTTCTCCTAAACTACTGGAGCTGTGATGCTGTTCTTTGGGATTCCTGCTTAGGTTCATGACGAGAGCAGAATGGGACAAAAAATTTGAATGCATCTTCTTTCTAGCCAGAGATATAGTCAAACGTATGCTTAAATGCCTATTTTCACTGTTTTGACGCGAAAACACACTTTCATGTCAAAGCAATGAATTTTTCTCCTAAACTACTGGAGCTGTGATGCTGTTCTTTGGGATTCCTGCTTAGGTTCATGAAGAGAGCAGAATGGGACAAAAAATTTGAATGTATCTTCTTTCTAGCCAGAGATATAGTCAAACGTATGCTTAAATGTCTATTTTCACTGTTTTGACGCGAAAACACACTTTCATGTCAAAGCAATGAATTTTTCTCCTAAACTACTGGAGCTGTGATGCTGTTCTTTGGGATTCCTGCTTAGGTTCATGAAGAGAGCAGAATGGGTCAAAAAATGTGAATGTATCTTCTTTCTAGCCAGAGATATAGTCAAACGTATGCTTAAATGTCTATTTTCAATGTTTAGACGCGAAAACACACTTTCATGTCAAAGCAATGAATTTTTCTCCTAAACTACTGGAGCTGTGATGCTGTTCTTTGGGATTCCTGCTTAGGTTCATGAAGAGAGCAGAATGGGACAAAAAATTTGAATGTATCTTCTTTCTAGCCAGAGATATAGTCAAACGTATGCTTAAATGTCTATTTTCACTGTTTTGACGCGAAAACACACTTTCATGTCAAAGCAATGAATTTTTCTCCTAAACTACTGGAGCTGTGATGCTGTTCTTTGGGATTCCTGCTTAGTTCATGAGAGAGCAGAATGGGACAAAAAATGTGAATGTATCTTCTTCCTAGCCAGAGATATAGTCAAACGTATGCTTAAATGTCTATTTTCACTGTTTTAGACGCGAAAACACACTTTCATGTCAAAGCAATGAATTTTTCTCCTAAACTACTGGAGCTGTGATGCTGTTCTTTGGGATTCCTGCTTAGGTTCATGAGGAGAGCAGAATGGGAGAAAAAATTTGAATGTATCTTCTTTCTAGTCAGAGATATAGTCAAACGTATGCTTAAATGTCTATTTTCACAGTTTGACGCGAAAAAACACACTTTCATGTCAAAGCAATTAATTTTTCTCCTAAACTACTGGAGCTGTGATGCTGTTCTTTGGGATTCCTGCTTAGGTTCATGAAGAGAGCAGAATGGGACAAAAATTTTGAATGTATCTTCTTTCTAGCCAGAGATATAGTCAAACATATGCTTAAATGTCTGTTTTCACTGTTTAGACGCGAAAACACACTTTCATGTCAAAGCAATGAATTTTTCTCCTAAACTACTGGAGCTGTGATGCTGTTCTTTGGGATTCCTGCTTAGGTTCATGAAGAGAGCAGAATGGGAGAAAAAATTTGAATGTATCTTCTTTCTAGCCAGAGATATAGTCAAACGTATGCTTAAATGTCTTATTTTCACTGTTTTTGACGCGAAAACACACTTTCATGTCAAAGCAATGAATTTTTCTCCTAAACTACTGGAGCTGTGATGCTGTTCTTTGGGATTCCTGCTTAGGTTCATGAAGAGAGCAGAATGGGACAAAAAATGTGAATGTATCTTCTTTCTAGCCAGAGATATAGTCAAACGTATGCTTAAATGTCTATTTTCACTGTTTTGACGCGAAAACACACTTTCATGTCAAAGCAATGAATTTTTCTCCTAAACTACTGGAGCTGTGATGCTGTTCTTTGGGATTCCTGCTTAGTTCATGAAGAGAGCAGAATGGGACAAAAATTTGAATGTATCTTCTTTCTAGCCAGAGATATAGTCAAACGTATGCTTAAATGTCTATTTTCACTGTTTAGACGCGAAAACACACTTTCATGTCAAAGCAATGAATTTTTCTCCTAAACTACTGGAGCTGTGATGCTGTTCTTTGGGATTCCTGCTTAGGTTCATGAAGAGAGCAGAATGGGACAAAAAATTTGAATGTATCTTCTTTCTAGTCAGAGATATAGTCAAACGTATGCTTAAATGTCTATTTTCACTGTTTTGACGCGAAAAAACACTTTCATGTCAAAGCAATGAATTTTTCTACTTATCAAAGTATTTTTTTTTAGAGTAAATATAAAGAGAGGGGGGTGGATTGGGAAGGGAAAGGGTACATAATAAAAGGAAAGGGAAAGGGTTAAGGGAGGGAACAAACAGTATATAGGTTAAGAATAGAGTATAAATCGTATGGCAAAAAATACAAATATAACAAGTAAACAGGTCGGAATTAACAATCAGTTTTACAAGCAGAGTGAAAATCGTCTGACAAATTATAAACAGTACAATTGAAAAGTTGAGTGACGATGAAATCAGAACAAGGAAGGAATAGTGATAGTAGAGCAAATTAGAACAAAAGATAGATAGAGTATGCCTTGATGTTTTTAAGTTTTAACATAGATCTATGTCAAGGAGAGCAAGAAGACTAGAGTGATTATTGAGGAAATTTTTGGTATGAGAAGAGAATTAAAGTAAAAGAGATGGGCAATAGATGTTCACCAGGTTCCCACTGGAGCAGATATTTCGGCCAATTATTGGCTCTTGTGGCAAAAGAGTATTCGTGGTACAATGGGTAGTGACTCTGTCTATCAGGTTCGTGAGAGATGGAGGACCTTGTAGTCTCCACCTAGCAGCCAGCAGGGTCTTGGCAGTGAGAATGATGTGGGAGATCAGAGGTCTGAAATGTGGGTGAAGGTCTTCAATGCCAATTAATAAGAGAGCTAATTGGGGAGAAAAATTGACGTGGAGTTTCGTAACAGATTTTATCAATGAAGTAACATCTTTCCAAAATTGTTGTATTTTCGGACATGTCCAGAAAATGTGGGAGAGAGTGCCTTTCTCACCACAATCTCTCCAGCATAAGGAGATTGGTCTGGGTAACTTCGGTTAATTAGAACTGGGGTTAGTACCATCTGGAGACGAGTTTGAAATGACTCTCATGCATGTGGCACACTTAGAGCTAGAATAAGCAGATTTGAGAGTTTTGGGAAATTTATCCAAATCTATTTTAATGTTTAATTCAGCTTCCCAAGCTGTGAGAAACGATAAACAAGGTCTAAGTCCTCATTTAGAACTCGGTACAGTCTGTTTGTTGTCCATAACGATTCCTTTTGGGGAAGTCTAATAAGTTCAGTGATGATGGAGGGGAGCTTGAAGTCAGGACGATGAGACAGAAAATAGTGTTCAAGGATCTCCATTGTGTCCTATCATCTCTTGTGAGTGGGAAATCGTTCTGCATATCTTGGAAGGGTTTCAAGTGGCCATCTTGAAGCAAGTCTTGAATGCGGGCATTTTCTCTTAATTTCCAGTGGGATAAGTCCAGTGTGGGAATTAAATTTCCAGTGTTTCTAGGGGAATATTCTTGAGAAGAATTTTCGAGGAATATTTGTGTGCCTTACTGGTCAGTGTTTTCCAGCCTGCAATGTAGCTTTGATAATCGGGTGTGAGGGGAATTTCATACGTGGGTTAAATAAGTAAGCTATAAGAAGGATTTTCAGAGAATTGTGTGTATAAGAACCTTCGATGGAGGTCCAGGGGAGGTCAGAAGGATCGAGAAGCCATTTTTGTGAAAGTTTAATTAATGAGGCGTGATAATAATTGAAAGATTAGGTATTCCCAGGCCGGCAGACAGTTTGTGACGCTGGAGAGATGAGGATGCCACTCTCGAACTTTCCTTGCCAAATGAATATACGAAGCTGAGCTTGGAATTTTGAAAACCAGGTTCTCGGGATCAATAGAGGGATTGAACGAATCATATAGAGGAATTTGGGAAGAGGAGCATTTTGAAGGATTCAATCCTGCTTAACCATGATAGGTCAATTTTGGAGAGACGCTGATATTCCAGAGAAAAGAGTTGTATAGTGATGTAAAGTTGAATGGACCATATCCTTCAGAGGTTTTGTTAAGGTTACCCAAATAGGAGATATCCTTGTCTTTCCAGGAAAATCAAATTGTTCTTTGAGGTATAACAGGAGAGTTTCGTCTATGTTGAAGTCTAAAATTTGGGACTTGGATGTGTTGATTTTATAGTAGACACGTGAGAGTAGTTGTTGAGCTCAATAAGCACATGTCTCAGGGATTTCAGGGGGTTAGTTATTGATAAAAATATCGTCCGCAAATAATGAGATCTTGAATTGATGTTTGTCAATTGGGATCCTTTGATGTCGTTGTTGTTTCTAATACTTGCGGCCAGAGGTTCAATAAAAAGAGCAAATAGTAATGGGGAGAGAGGACAACCCTGTCTCGTGCCGTTGGAAAGATAAAATTTGGGAGATAAATTGGTGTTGGAGAATACCCTGGCCGTAGGTGATTTATACATAGATCCAATAATTCTGAGTATGTTACCTTTGATGCCGAATTTTTGGAGGGTGTTGAATAAGAATTGCCAATTAACCCTGTCAAATGCCTTCTCGGCGTCTAAAGCCAAGAAGGCAGACGGTTGGGCAGATGATTCACTAGCAGAAATTAAGTTCAGGGCACGACGTGTGGCATCAGTGGTGGTACGAGTTGGAATAAAACCGGCTTGATCCGGATGAATCAGTTTCTGAACGTACTACTCAGTCTATTGGCGGCTAGCTTAGCAATTAGTTTTGTGTCAGTGTTTAGAAGTGATATTGGACGATAGTTTTTGACGTCCGATGGATCCCCTTTGTCTTTATATATTACTATGATGGTGGCTTCTAACATGTCCTCTGGTAGAAATCCTTGGGAAGCAACATGGTTAGCTAGTCTGGTGAGGTATGGGGCCAAAATCTGTTTGAATGTTTTGTAGAGTTCGGTTTGAAAACCGTCTGGCCGGGAGCTTTGTCCATCTTTGATTTATCAATGGCATCCAAGATCTCGTTGAGGGTGTAAGGTGAATTTAAATCGGAGAGTTCAGTAGGTGTTAAGAGGGTAAATCCAGCTTGTCTAAATAATGGTGTATATCATCCTCATTCGGGGTGTAGGTGGAATGAAGGTCTTGTAAATTATATAAGGAAGAGTAGAAGAGGCAAATTCCCTCGTGATGTCTCCGGGGTGATGGTGAAGTTTATCATGGTGGTCTTTGATTACTTTTATTCTGGCTTTTGTTTTTTGGTATTTAATTTTTTGTGCCAGTAATTTGGAGGCCTGTCATCTGAGTGTAGTGCAGAGATTTTAACTTCTGGTTAATTTTGTCATACTCCGAGGTAAGAATAGATTTTAATTCTAAGCTTAAAAATCTTTTCTAAAATTTGGGGGTTCATGGAAGATTGGTGTAATGTTTCTAATTCTTGAATTTTGGTCAATGTGGACTTGAGTCTCTGCTGGTTGTTTTTAAGAAGTTGGGCATTCAGTTGAATTAGTTTGCCTCTTATAACTACTTTAAAAGCTGACCATAAAGTTTGTGGTGAAATGTCCTGGATATCATTGTCTTGAAAATAATGAAGTATGTTTCTTCAATTTCTTTTTTATAGGTTGGATGAGATATAAAAAACTGTTATTTCTCCATTGTCTGGGTGATGTTGATTTAGGACCGATCTTAAAGTCAAATGTAATGGGGGCATGGTCAGACCAAGTTCTTGTCCCTATTTCTACCTTGGTGATTTTTGGAAGAGTAAATATTCCAGCCAATATCAAGTCAATTCTGGAATAAGAGTTGTGACCTTTGGAAAAGTAGGAGTATTCAATTGAGGAAGAGTTCAGGCAACGAAATGCATCATAGAGGTCATTTTTATGTAACCAGGGGTCAAGTGATTCGTTGTTTTTGTTTCTTTCTTTGTTGGAAGAGTCGGTTAAGCTATTGGGGACGGTGTTAAAGTCTCCAAAAAGGATAAGATCTCCCTGTAGCTTGTCTCTGATTATCCTCATTATTTTGTTTAGAAACGTTTTTTGAGCCTTGTTGGGGCGTAAATGCAGATGAGGGTAAACAGATGATTGTTGATCCTACAAATGAGCATCAAGTACCTTCCCTCAGGATCCTCAATCCTATCAATGTGTTCGAAAACAACATATCTCTAATCATGATAGCAACACCAGCTTTTTTTTCTGGTTATTGGCGTAAAAAATAGTTTGGAATTGTTTGTTGCTGATCTATGGGGTTGAAGGGACGAGAATTTCGTTTCCTGAAGACCTATAACATCAGCTTTGGAGTCTTTGATTGTTTTCAATAGAAAGTATCTCCGTTGGGGGGAGTTTAAACCGTTGGCATTCAGGATAGAAAGCGTAGAGACATATTAGGTGGTCGGGGAGGAGTGTAATAGACTCAGCTGTGATAATAAAATTGGTGTTGTATCAAACTTGTTCGGAGATGGTGAATTGTAAATAGAAAGAATAAATAATGTACTGTAGATCAATTTAAGAGAATAAAACGTCACTCAATAGTCAATGGAGGGGATCAAAGATCACGTTAGATTACCTCCTGTATGTGGCTTGTGTTATTGGCTTACGTCTCAGCCTTAATAGTTGGGTACGGATCTATTTAAGATATGATAATACCTAGGTCTTTGAGTGTATCTAGACCTCTCTTAACCTCCGGGAGAGCGTGGAATCTTCCCTTGTAATGGAATGTGACTTAGTAGGGTTGAAACCCCATTTATAGGGGATTGATTTTTCCTGCAAGAGTTTAGTGATAGGGAGCAGTTCTCTCCTTTGTAACATAGTTGGTTTGGAGATATCAGCAAAAATTCTGATATGTTGGAATGGGGAGGGTAATGATTTTTTCTCCTTCATAAATTCCATTATTTGGTCCTTGACATGAAGAAAGTGGAATTTAACCAAAACATCCCTGGGATCTCTATAGGTAGAGACTTGGGTTTTCTGAGACGATATATTGAGACAATGGTAAGGTCAAGATCTGTTAGAGTTGGAATTGATTTTTTCAATAAACGTTTAGTAAATTGGGTGAGTTGGTTAGGTAGGATCGATTCATCAATGCCACGTAACTTTAGATTTTGGCGTCTTTCCTTATCGTCTAGTTCGGTGAGTTTGCTTTGCATAGTTTTACATTTCCCCTCAAGGATTGCATGGTCTTTGATTAGGGACTCATGTTTAGTAATCAGAGCGGATAAGTCTGTCTTGTTTGTTTCTACTTGGGTAACCTGGTCTACTTTTATTTGCATGAGTTCAAATTTGGATTCCAATCTCTGTTCAAAAGATTTGTTATTCTTATCTAGGGCGTAAAAGATACTTTTAAAGAAATCTTTATTAATAGGGCCTGTCCAGTCAATGCCTTCGAATGTATCCGTTTCCTGGGGAAGGGGGGACTCCTTTCTCGGTTTTTGCTTAAGTGGGCTAGTGTTTGGGGTATCATCAGATTCAGAAGAATCAGGAGAGTTCCGATTGTGTTGGGTGTCTGATTTCTTCTTTGTGGCTAAGTCCTTTCTCTTCTGAGTAGGAGGTTGCTGTTTGGCGAAGTTACCCTCCTCCATGGGAGTTTGGGGGGAAGAGTCCTGGTCGCTATTAGAGTGGCGAGGAGATCTGGATCGATGTTTGGATTGTGCATGAGCTGATTTGATGGGCAATCTAGGTGGCTTAGGAGAAGACATAGTCAGATTTATTGTAGTCGTGATAGACTATAACAGTAACTAGCTGAATGTGTTGGAAATGGATTTTATTGATAAGGGTCAGTTCCCAGTGCAATCTGGTATATAGGTGAATCAACTACCGAAAGAGCTGGATTAGATGAGTATACTAATTTTAAGAAAGGGTCAGAAGAAAGTTACAGAAACGCGTTGTCTGCCAAGACCTTGCAGGAGGTGCAAAGTCGATAAAGCCAGTGGGACTAAGTGGTGTCTGTAGATAGCAGATAAATCCGGGGAAGTTCTCCGGGGAGATCAGATCCAGTTGTGTATCAAAGTTTAGGAAAAATTATAAAACCTTTGGAGTATGAGAATTTTTTTGCTCATAAAAAATAATATTGAGATGGGAGGCTGGAGGACTTATGTCGTTTGACAATACTTGAAATAAGACCCTTATTAGCAGGGTCGTCTGATTTAGGGCTTAGAATTGGTACAGAAATTGAGTGTAGGGTTCAGTTGGATGAGAAGAAAATGGTAAAAATATTAAAAGTTGGTTGAGTAATCAATCTAAATCGCTTTAAAAGGAGGTGTCTAAGGGGACTTAAATCTAATTTGCGTCTCAAATTGTTGTAAGTTGTGAACAGTAATTAAGGTATGAGAAATTGGTAGATGTGATAATCAAAGAAGAAAGGGGAAAGTACAGTTCCTATCACTCAATTTGTCTTACCCCGTGTAACAATGATAAAACAAAGTTTGTAAGCAAATGCAGTAATAAGAAGTAGGGAGTAACAATTCAAGGAGATGGATAGTAGGATGAAAATCACAGTATTGTAAAATGGGGAGAAAGAGGGGTAGTAAGAAGGGGGAGACGAGAGAGGTAGTGGTAATGGAGAGAAAAAAGGTTAAAGAAAAAGTAGTATTAAGGTTGAAAGTAAGAATAGAGGTTTTAGAGAATAGGAGAAAAGATCAAAGGAAGGTGGTTACCTATATCAAATTGGAGTAATTGCAATAGATGAGAAGGAAGAAAGTCTTTATATGGAGATCGCGAAGGCCCGGAGGTCGTGGTCTGGGTAGAGGAAGCCAGTTGAATGAAGGTCTGGAGTCTTTACAAGTCCTCAGAAAAACCGATGAAGACGTGAATTTTTCTCTTGAACCAGTGGAGCCGCGATGCCGCTCTCCGGGACCCCTATATCAATCAGGGGAAATACTAGGGAGTGGCGTGAAATAGTTCGTTAAACTAAAATCCAGAAGATCCAGAAGTTCAGAAGAGTAGAGATCCGAGGTCGAGTTGGATGGTCCAGGGAGCCAATAAGATCGTCAGTTCAGTGGGGGATAAGCTGATCTTCAACGATGGTGTATATCCTAGTCTTATGTGAGAACAATGTAAAGTTGCATATGTTATACAGTAGTGAAAAAAAAAAAAAAAATTCAAGGAAGACACGATGATCCTGTTGTGAACTTAAAAGAATCTTAATTTGTAGGATAAATCAGGCAATAGTGGATCCAGAGATAAAGAGGTTAACAGTTCTGTAATAATGCGAGTGAAAGCTGTTGTTGTATCAGTATTCAGATGTCCAGCAGTAGAGTCGCGGTTTTAAAAGAGAGCGTATAGGTTGTTATGGCAACCTACAGATCACCATCTGAATCGCTGTGGTGTCGGGAAATCCATGCGAGTAGAAGAAATAGCTACCTTAATAAGTCGCCAACAGAGTCGCAGTGAATCACCAGTCAACTCGCCATGAAGTCAGGATATATCTGGCGAGTAGATTGTAGTTATAGTAATGCACAGGTCTCCTGGAGAATCGCAGTGGAATCAGGAAGTCGCAGGTTAGTTGCTATGGAAACCAGCTAGTCACTGGAAGTATCGTTTTAAAGTCGGGGGTACCGTGCGAGTAGTGGGTGTTGATGTTGTAGCGAGTCGCCAGAAGAGTCTCCGCAATGATCAGAGAGAGCAGCAGGACGGCGAGAAATGCAATACAGGATGTGACGCTGAGCCCAGCTGAAGATCCACCAATCCGGTCCCGACAGGAGCGCAGAGGCGACACAGAAGATTCGGAAAAGTCCGATAGGAGGATCAGCAGGAGAGGAACCAGCAGCCAAACAGCCGAGTCCACACCAGGGGGAACAAAACAAGTTTCCACCGATTGGCTCCACAGACGAAAATGTAGCAATCCGGAAGTTCACTAGAGCTAGTCCCAAAGGAGAGCGAGGAAAAAATAAGGCCGGCTACCGCCAGCAGTTAGTATGACCGCTACCAATTGCAGATACAAAAGGTCGGGAAAGAAAAAAAAAGAGGACTAGCGCCCTCTGCCGCCGGCAGTTGTTATAACCGCTCTTAGATATGCAATGCAATTACAAATAATGGCGGGAAAAAGGAGAGGAGGACTAGCGCCCTCTGCCGCCGGTGGTTGGTATAGCCACTCTCAGATAAACAATGTATCAACAAAATGACGGGAGAAAATGGCGGGAAAAAGAATGCTGAGTCATCCAGAGAAATCTAGGTGCCGGGAAGGTTCCAGAAGATCGACAAGAGACCGGGAAGTTTCTCACCTAATCTGGATGTTGATTGAGTCGATCTTCAGATCTGTAGAGAGTCCATCACTGGAGGGAGAGCCGTATGGAGAACAAAACCAGCCGTTGACTGTATACAATAAAGGGATCCCAGTTGGGGAAAAAATCACCGCGATCTGCCTGGACTCCCAGGGGTTCCTCACCTGTAGAAGTGTCGGGTATGCCCTGAAGTCGGGTGGTGGGAGCTGTCGCTGAGGGAGCTCCCGGGACCACCGCTCAGCCGCGGCAATGGCGGGAGACGCGGGAGAGTCCCGGAAAAAGGCGGGAAAAGGCTTGGAGCGGGTCCCAGGGTTTTGAGGGCTCACGGAACCGGGAGGAAGTCCAGAGAAGTTGGTTGAAAGATCCAGGGAAGGGTCCAGGAATAGATGAAGTCGAGGAGAAGGGGAAGCAATAGAGTTCCAGGGAGATCTTCTAATGAGGAAGTCCAGAGAGGCGAAGGGGTCCAGAAAAAAGATGTCCAGATGATCCAGGAGGTTCTTAGTGCTGGTCCAGATAGATCTTGGTTGGTGTGTATGGAATTCTCCCCTTAGGAAGAAATCCAGTTGGTTTTTCAGGCTGAGAAGCAGGAGCTCGAGCTAAACACGTCTGGTCTGCATGAGCTCCAAAGCCACGCCCCCTGAATATTTCTCCTAAACTACTGGAGCTGTGATGCTGTTCTTTGGGATTCCTGCTTAGGTTCATGAAGAGAGCAGAATGGGACAAAAAATTTGAATGTATCTTCTTTCTAGCCAGAGATATAGTCAAACGTATGCTTAAATGTCTATTTTCACTGTTTAGACGCGAAAACACACTTTCATGTCAAAGCAATGAATTTTTCTCCTAAACTACTGGAGCTGTGATGCTGTTCTTTGGGATTCCTGCTTAGGTTCATGAAGAGAGCAGAATGGGATAAAAAATTTGAATGTATCTTCTTTCGAGCCAGAGATATAGTCAAACGTATGCTTAAATGTCTATTTTCACTGTTTAGACGCGAAAACACACTTTCATGTCAAAGCAATGAATTTTTCTCCTTATCAAATTATTTTTATTAGAATAAATATAAAAGAGAGGAGGGTGGATTGGGGAGGGAAAGGGTACATAAGAAAAAAAGGAAGAGAATTGGGAGGGGGTTAAGGAAGGGAACAAACAGTATATAGGTATAAGAATAGAGTATAAATCGTATGGTAAAAATACAAATATAACAAGAAAACATGGTCGGAATTAACAATCAGTTTAACAAGCAGAGTAAAAATCAACTGACAAACTATAAACAATACAATTGAAATTGAGTGACGATGGAGTCAGGAACAAGAATGAAATAGTGTTGTAAAGCAAAATCAGAACAGAACAAGAGATAGGTTGAGTAGACCTTGATGTTTTTAAATTTCGAGCACGTAGATCTATGTCAAGGGGAATAAAAAAGTCTAGAGTAATTATTGGGGTAATTTTTGGGTTGAGAGAGATTTAAAGTAAAAGAGATGGGCAATAGATGTTCAGCCAAGATTCCCACTGGAGCAGATATTTTGGCCAATTGTTGGCTCTTGTGGCAAAAGAATATTCATGGGTACAATGGGTAGTGACTCTGTCTATCAGGTTCGTGAGAGATGGAGGATCTTGTTGCCTCCACCTAGCAGCCAGCAGGGTCTTGGCAGTGAGAGTGATGTGGGAGATCAGGGGTCTGAAATGTGGGTGAAAGTCTTCAATGCCCATTAATAAGAGGGCTAATTGGGGGGTGAAACTGAAGTGAAGTTTCGTAACAGATTTTATCAATGTAGCAACATCCTTCCAAAATTGTTGTATTTTCGGGCATGACCAGAAAATGTGGGAGAGAGTGCCTTTCTCACCACAATCTCTCCAGCACAAGGGGGATTGGTCTGGGTAACTTCGATTAATTAGTACTGGGGTGTAGTACCATCTGGAAACGATTTTATAATGATTCTCATGCATGGTGGCACACCTAGAGCTAGAATAAGCAGATTTGAGAGTTTTGGGAAATGTATCCAAATCGATTTTGATATTTAGTTCAGCTTCCCAAGCTGTGAGGAACGATAGACAAGGGAGGTCAAGATCCTCATTTAGAATTCGGTACAGCCTATTCGTTTTCCATAATGATTCCTTCTGGGAAAGTCTTATAAGCTCGGTGATGATGGAGGGGAGCTTGAAATCAGGACGATGAGATAGAAAATAGGTGTTCAGGGATCTCCATTGTGTCCTATCTTCTCTTGTGAGTGGAAAATCATTTTGCATAGCTGGAAAGGATTTCAAGTGGCCGTCTTGAAGCAAGTCTTGGATGTAGACATTTTCTTTTAATTTCCAGTGGGATAAGTTCAAATTGGGAATTAAAATTTCCAGTGTTTCTAGGGGAATGTTCTTGAGAAGAATGTCCGTGGAATATTTGTGTGCCTTGCTGGTCAATGTTTTCCAAGCCTGCAATGTGGCTTTGATGGTCGGTTGTGGGGGAGTTTTATACGTGGGTTAATTAAGTAAGCTATAAGAAGGATTTTCATAGAGTTGTGTGTATAAGAATCTTCGATGGAAGTCCAGGGGAGGTCAGAAGAATCGAGAAGCCATTTTTGGGAAAGTTTAATCAGTGAGGCATGATAATAATTAAACAGATTCGGTATTCCCAGACCAGCGGACAGTTTGTGCCGTTGGAGAGATGAGGATGCTACTCTCGAACTCCTCCCTTGCCAAATAAATGTACGGAGCTGGGCCTGGAATTTTGAGAACCAAGTTCTCGGGATGAAAAGAGGAATTGAACGAATCATATAAAGGAATCTAGGAAAAAGAAGCATTTTGAATGATTCAATTCTGCTTAACCATGATAGGTCAATTTTGGAGAGACGCTGGTACTCCAGAGAGAAAGAGTGGAATAGTAATGTAAAGTTTGAATGGACCATATCCTTCAGAGGTTTTGTCAAGGTTACCCCCAAATAGGAGATATCCTTATCTTTCCAGGAAAAATCAAATTGTTCCTTGAGGTATAACATGAGAGTTTCGTCTATGTTGAAGTCTAAAATTTGGGACTTGGATGCGTTGATTTTATAGTAGGACACCTGAGAGTAGTTGTTGAGCTCAATAAGCACATGTCTCAGGGATTTCAGGGGGTTAGTTATTGAAAGAAGAATATCGTCCTCAAATAATGAGATCTTGAATTGGTGTTTGTCTATTGGGATCCCTTTGATGTCGTTGTTGTTTCTAATATGTGCGGCCAGAGGTTCAATAAAAAGCGCAAATAGTAATGGAGAGAGAGGACAACCCTGTCTCGTGCCGTTGGAAAGGTAAAATTTGGGGGACAAAGTGGTGTTGGAGAATACCCTGGCTGTAGGCGATTTATACATAGATCCAATAATTCTTAGAATATTGCCTTTGATGCCAAATTTTTTGAGGGTGTTGAATAAGAATTGCCAGTTAACCCTGTCAAATGCCTTCTCAGCATCTAAAGCCAAGAAGGCAGATGGTTGACCAGATGATTCAGTGGCAGAAATTAAGTTCAGGGCACGTCGCGTGGCATCAGTGGTGGTACGAGTTGGAATAAAACCGGCTTGATCCGGATGGATCAGTTTCTGAACGTACCTACTCAGTCTATTGGCGGCCAGCTTGGCAATTAGTTTTGTGTCGGTGTTTAGAAGTGAAATTGGATGATAGTTTTTGACATCCGATGGATCTCCTTTGTCCTTATATATTACTATGATGGTGGCTTCTAACATGTCCTCTGGTAGGAATCCTTGGGAAGCAACATGGTTAGCTAGTCTGGTGAGGTATGGGGCCAAAGTCTGTTTGAATGTTTTGTAGAGTTCGGCTTGAAAACCATCTGGACCGGGAGCTTTCTCCAGCTTTGCTTTATCAATGGCATCCAAGATCTCGTTGAGGGTGTAAGGAGAGTTTAAATCGGAGAGTTCAGTAGGTGTCAGAGAGGGTAAATCCAGCTTGTCTAAATAGTGGTGTATGTCATCCTCACTCGGAGTGTAGGTGGAATGTAGGTCTTGTAAATTGTATAATGAAGAGTAGAAGGAGGCAAATTCCCTCGTGATGTCTCCGGGATGATGGTGAAGTTTATCATGGTGGTCCTTGATTACCTTTATTCTAGCTTTTGTTTTCTGGTATTTAATTTTTTGTGCCAGTAATTTTGACGGCCTGTCGTCTGAGTGATAGTGTAGAGATTTTAACTTCTGGTTTATTTTGTCATATTCCGAGGTAAGAATAGATTTTAATTCCAAACGGAGCTTAAAGATATCTTCCTAAGTTTGGGGGTTCATGGAAGATTGGTGTAATGTTTCTAAGTCTTGAATTTTGGCCAGTGTGGACTTGAGTTTCTGCTGGTTGTTTTTAAGAAGTTGGGCATTCAGTTGGATTAGTTTGCCTCTTATAACTACTTTAAAAGCTGACCATAAAGTTTGTGGTGAGATGTCATGGATGTCATTGTCTTGGAAATAATGAAGTATTGTGTCTTCGATTTCTTTTTTGTAGGTTGGATGAGAATACAAAAAACTGTTATTTCTCCATTGTCTGGATGAGGTTGTTTTGGTACTGATCTTAAAGTCAAATGTAATGGGGGCATGGTCAGACCAAGTTCTTGTCCCTATCTCTACCTTGGTGATTTTTGGAAGAGTAAAAATTACAGCCAATGTCAAATCAATTCTGGAATAAGAATTATGTCGTTTGGAAAAGTAGGAGTATTCAATTGAGGAAGAGTTCAGGCAGCGAAATGCGTCATAGAGGTCGTTTTTATGTAGCCAGGGGTCAAGTGATTCATTGTTTTTGTTTCTTTCTTTGTTGGAAGAGTCGATTAAACTATTGGGGACGGTGTTGAAGTCTCCAAAAAGGTTAAGATCCCCCTGTAACTTTTCTCTGATTATCCTCATTATTTTGTTTAAGAACGATTTTTGAGCCTTGTTAGGGGCGTAAATGCAGATGAGGGTAAACAGATGGCTGTTGATCCTACAAATGAGCATCAAGTACCGTCCCTCAGGATCCTCAAACCTATCAATGTGCTCGAAAACTACACTATCTCTAATCATGATAGCAACACCAGCTTTTTTCTTCTGGTTGTTGGCGTAAAAAATAGTCTGGAATTGTTTGTTGCTGATTCTATGAGGTTGGAGGGATGAAAATTTCGTTTCCTGAAGGCCTATAACATCAGCTTTAGATACTTTCTATGGAAAACAATTAAAGAATCTACGTTGGGGGAATTTAAGCCGTTGGCATTCAGGGATAGAAAGCAATATTAATCAAATATCTCACATCAATTATCCAACCCAGATTAATCATATAATCAGAAAGTCCAAAGGACACAAGGGTGATTTTAGAAAAAATACATTATTTATTTAGGATTCTTGACACTACAAGTTTAAAATCCTTACATACATATAGCAAAGAATTACAAGGGTGAAGGGAGAACCATATGAATATCGACCAAAGGTCGCTTGTATATCAAATAAAGGACAGAGTTGTTACAATATCCGGTGGTGTTACATTAGGGAGGCCAGGTGACCATCTGGTAGGTATGTCATAAGTAAATGGCCCACAGATAGATGTCATATAATGCACTGAAAGAATCATCAAAACTGTACAGGAGAGATCGTAGAAGCATATAAGTCTGTCCTCATCCTTAGATACAATTAATCCCTCTCAGAATTTAGGGGATTAGTGCCAGGAGAAATAACATTTGCCTCCACTTCTCAATTACTAACATCTACCATTATGTACAGGATTCATTCAGATATCTTCTATCACATGTGTGTGGTACAGATATCTAGACAAACATCCACTCCAAAGTGCTACGTGCTAATTATAATCAAAAAACCCCACACAGGGAATTACCATAATTGGTGAGGGCGTATGCAGTTCTACAGATAGCAGTGTTCAGTAACACTCATGTATCACTATAGTGTCACCACATTATTCTATTATACTCTCACCTACTAGGCTACCCACTGTGAGATCTCCATAGAACGGAGTTCACATTAGAGAATAGTGTCTAGAAGAATCATATGTAAACACAACACATTGTGTATGAAATCATTCAGGGACAATACCACATACCTCCGTAGGTGTTACAATAGGTTACGTCCTGGTCTGCACCTAACCCCTACGCGTTTCGTCAAACAGACTTCCTCACCCCCTGAGGAAGTCTGTTTGACGAAACGCGTAGGGGTTAGGTGCAGACCAGGACGTAACCTATTGTAACACCTACGGAGGTATGTGGTATTGTCCCTGAATGATTTCATACACAATGTGTTGTGTTTACATATGATTCTTCTAGACACTATTCTCTAATGTGAACTCCGTTCTATGGAGATCTCACAGTGGGTAGCCTAGTAGGTGAGAGTATAATAGAATAATGTGGTGACACTATAGTGATACATGAGTGTTACTGAACACTGCTATCTGTAGAACTGCATACGCCCTCACCAATTATGGTAATTCCCTGTGTGGGGTTTTTTGATTATAATTAGCACGTAGCACTTTGGAGTGGATGTTTGTCTAGATATCTGTACCCACACATGTGATAGAAGATATCTGAATGAATCCTGTACATAATGGTAGATGTTAGTAATTGAGAAGTGGAGGCAAATGTTATTTCTCCTGGCACTAATCCCCTAAATTCTGAGAGGGATTAATTGTATCTAAGGATGAGGACAGACTTATATGCTTCTACGATCTCTCCTGTACAGTTTTGATGATTCTTTCAGTGCATTATATGACATCTATCTGTGGGCCATTTACTTATGACATACCTACCAGATGGTCACCTGGCCTCCCTAATGTAACACCACCGGATATTGTAACAACTCTGTCCTTTATTTGATATACAAGCGACCTTTGGTCGATATTCATATGGTTCTCCCTTCACCCTTGTAATTCTTTGCTATATGTATGTAAGGATTTTAAACTTGTAGTGTCAAGAATCCTAAATAAATAATGTATTTTTTCTAAAATCACCCTTGTGTCCTTTGGACTTTCTGATTATAGGGATAGAAAGCGTAGAGACATGTTTGGTTGTCGGGGAGTTATGAAATAGATTCAACTGTGAGTAATAAAGTTGGTGTTGTATCAAATTTGTTCGGAATGGTGGATTGTAAATATATAAAAGAAAATAAATACTGTTCTGTAGAACAATTTAAGAAAGTGAGACGTCACTCAATAGTCAATGGAGGGGATTAAATCACGTTCTATTTCCTCCTTTTTGTGACTTGTGTTATAGGCTTACACCACAGCCTTAATAGTTGGTTATTGTTGGTTTATTTAAGAAATAATAATACCTAGGTCCTTAAGTGTTTCAAGACCTCTATTAACCTCTGGAATAGCATGGAACCGGCCTTTATAATGAAACATGAGTTTAGTCGGGTTAAAACCCCATTTATAGGGGATTGAGTTCTCCTGCAAAATTTTAGTGATTGGAAATAATTCTCTCCTTTGTATCATAGTCGGTTTGGAAATATCAGCGAAGATCCTGATATGTTGGAATGGTGTGGGTAATGATTTTTTCTCCTTCATAAAGTCCATTACTTGGTCCTTGGTATGAATAAAGTGGAATTTGACCAAAACATCTCTGGGGATCTCTGTGGGTAGTGACTTGGGTTTTTTAAGACGATATATTGAGTCAATTGTAAGATCGAGATCAGTTAGAGTAGGAATTGCTTTTTTCAATAGACGTTTTGTAAATTGATTGAGTTGGTTAGGTAGGATTGATTCCTCTACGCCCCGTAGTTTTAAATTTGGCGCCTTTCCTTATCGTCTAGTTCGGTAAGTTTGCTTTGCATGATTTTACATTTCCCTTCAAGAATTGTATGTTCTTTGATTAGGGTCTCATGTTTAGTAATTAGAGCAGATAGATCAGACTTGTTAGTTTCTACTTTATGCGTGATCTTGTCTACATTTATTTGCATAAGGTCAAATTTAGACTCTAGTCTTTGCTCAAAGGAATTATTTTTCTTATCTAAGGCGTAAAAGATGTCCTTAAAAAAATCCTTATTGATAGGGCCAGTCCAGTCAATCCCTTCAAACGTGTCCGTTGCCTGAGGGGAGGGAGATTCTTTTCTTGGTTTCTGCTTAAGTGGACTAGTATTTGGGGTGTCATCTGATTCAGAAGAATCAGGAGAATTCCTAGTGTGGTGGGTATTTGACTTCTTTTTAGTGACTAAGTCCTTTCTCTTTTGAGAAGGGGCCTGCGGTTTGACGAAGTTGGTCTCATCCATGGGGGTTTGAGAGGAAGAGTCCTGGTCACTGTTGGAATGTCGAGGAGATCTGGATCGGTGTTTAGCCTGTGCGTGAGCAGATTTGATGGGCAATCTAGGTGGCTTGGGGGAAGACATATCGAGATTTATTGTAATTATAGTATGTTATAACAATAACCAGTACGGAGTATGGTGAGATTATACTGGGGTAAAAGGGAGGTCAGAGGAAAGGTATAGTAGAGTACTTACTGCCAAGACCCTGCAGATGGTATAAAATCGATAGAGCCGGTGGTGCTAAGAGGTGACTGTGAATAGTAATTAAATCTGGAGAAGTTCTCCGGGAAGATTGGATCTAGTTGTGTATCAAGATTTGGGAAAGATTAAAGAGCTATTATAGTATGAGAATATTTCTGCCCAGGGAAGTAATGTTAAAGTGAGAGTCTGGAGAACCTATGTCGTATAACAATACTTTTTACAAGTTTCTTATAAGTAACTTCACCTAAGTAAGGAGTTAGAAGTGATGCTGAGATTGAATGAAGGATTCAGTGATTAGGTAAAGAGTGTCAAAGCAGTATAAATTAGTTGAATAAACAATATAGCTCACTATAAAGGAAGGTGACTGAGGGGATTTAAATTTAGTATGTGTTTCTGAATATGGTAATTCGCGACAATAATTAAGTTATAGGAGTTGATGAGTGTGACAACCAAAGGAGAATAAATTATAAACGTTGGGCTTAAATCTAAAATAAAAAGATAGGAGAGCTATGGAGAGGAAGGACAAGAAAGATAGAAATAGAGTTTAGAACAGGTGATATTTTAAGGAGATCAGAGGATAGAAAAGTGTGAAAAGTGAAGTTAGAGCAAAAGGCAGAAGACAAAGGGCATGGAAAAATCAGACAGAAGGGTTTACCTATAATACCAGGAATTGCAGCAATGAGGAGCACAAAATATTTCGTAGAAACAGAATCCAAAATCCAGAAGTCGAGAAGAACAGAGGAGTTCCAGTAGCAGGGGAAACAACAAACCTGTAGGGCTAACAGATCTTCAATATGCTGAATAGCCCAGTCCGAAATCCAGGAAGTCACAAGATTCGGAAGAGTAGAAAAGTTTGATTGGCAGCTAGTCTAGAGACAGTATGAGGTTCCAGGATATCGGGGTGGGCAACAAAAGTATGGGATGTTCCAGGGGCCAATGTCAACAATTGCCCAAGTCCTTGTAGTAACAATTGAAGATCCTGTGGGTCTGCAGCAAGTTGCGGTAGAATCAGAGAGTCCGTGCCGGTGGTGAAAGTTGCTGAAGTTACAGGACACCCGTAGGACTGTAGCGAGTCTCCCAACGAGGTAGCAGGCCGTCGGGGGCAACCAGGCAAACCAAGTTTGCTGTTATGATGGTGTAGCAGGAAATCAGCAGAGTCGCGGTGAAATCCAAGTAGTGGCGTGAAGATTGCTATGGTAACATAGTAACATAGTAACATAGTTTTTAAGGTTGAAGGAAGACTTTAAGTCCATCTAGTTCAACCCATAGCCTAACATGTTGATCCAGAGGAAGGCAAAAAAACCCCATGTGGCAACACTAAGCTCCACATTGGGGGAAAAAATTCCTTCCTGACTCCAGATACGGCAATCAGACTAATTCCCTGGATCAACGCCCTATCAAAGAATCTAGTATATATAACCGGTAATATTATAGTTTTCAAGAAAGGCATCCAGGCCCTTCTTAAATGTTAGTAGTGACTCACTCATTACAACATCATGTGGCAGAGAGTTCCATAGTCTCACTGCTCTTACAGTAAAGAATCCACGTCTGTGATTATGATTAAACCTTCTTCCCTCCAGACGTAGAGGATGCCCCCTTGTCCCAGTCTCAGGCCTAAGAGTAAATAGATCATTAGAAAGGTCTCTGTACTGCCCCCTCATATATTTGTACATTATTATAAGATCACCCCTAAGCCTTCGTTTTTCCAAGCTAAATAACCCCAAGTTTAATAACCTGTCTTGGTATTGCAGACCCCTTAGTCCTCTAATAACTTTTGTCGCTCTTCTCTGGACCCGCTCTAGTTCAGCTATGTCTTTCTTATACACCGGAGACCAGAATTGTACACAGTATTCTAAGTGTGGTCGCACTAGTGACTTGTATAGAGGTAAAATTATGTTCTCCTCATGAGCATCTATGCCTCTTTTAATACATCCCATTATTTTATTTGCCTTTACAGCAGCTGCCTGACACTGGCCACTAAATGTGAGTTTGTCATCTACCCATACACCCAGGTCTTTTTCAGTGGTAGTTTTGCCCAGTGTTTTATAATTAAGCACATAATTATACCCTTTGTTTCCTCTGCCCAAGTGCATGACTTTACATTTATCCCCATTAAAGCGCATTTGCCATTTAGCAGCCCAAGCTTCTAGTTTACATAAATCCTCCTGTAATATAAAATTGTCCTCCTCTGTATTGATTACCCTGCAGAGTTTAGTGTCATCTGCAAATATTGAGATTCTACTCTGTATGCCCCCTACAAGGTCATTAATAAATATATTAAATAGGAGCGGGCCCAACACTGACCCCTGTGGTACCCCACTGTTAACTGTGACCCATTCTGAGTGTGTTCCATTAATAACCACCCTTTGTTTCCTATCACTAAGCCAGTTCTTAACCCACTTACACATATTTTCCCCTATCCCCATTGCCCTCATTTTATGTATCAACCTTTTGTGTGGCACCGTATCAAAAGCTTTTGAAAAGTCCATATACACCACATCCACTGCATTTCCTTGGTCCAGTCCAGAACTTACTTCTTCATAGAAGCTTATTAGATTAGTTTGACAGGAACGGTCCCTCGTAAAACCATGTTGATAATGGGTCATGAGGTTATTTTTGTTCAGATACTCCAGTATAGCATCTCTTAGAAAACCCTCTAGGATTTTACCCACAGTAGAGGTTAAGCTTACTGGCCTATAATTTCCAAGTTCAGTTTTTGTCCCCTTTTTGAATATTGGCACCACATTTGCTATACGCCAGTCCTGTGGTACAGACCCTGATATTATGGAATCTTTAAATATTAAAAATAATGGTCTATCTATGACAGTACTTAATTCCTGCAGCACTCTGGGGTGTATCCCATCTGGGCCCGGGGATTTGTCAATTTTAGTGATTTTTAGACGATACCGTACTTCCTCTTGGGTTAAGCAGGTGACGTTTAATTGAGAATTTTTGTTATCACTGATCATATTGTCTGTCATGGGATTTTCTTGTGTAAATACTGTTGAAAAAAAGTCATTTAGCATATTTGCTTTTTCCTCATCCTCATCCACCATTTCACCCAGACTATTTTTAAAGGGGCCAACACCATCATTTTTTAGTTTCTTACTATTTATGTAGTTAAAAAATATTTTGGGATTCTTTTTACTTTCTCTGGCAATGAGTCTCTCTGTCTCAATCTTTGCTGCCTTGATTTGCTTTTTACAAATGTTATTTAATTTTCTGTATTTATTTAATGCTTCATCACTACCTACTTGCTTTAATTCCCTAAATGCTTTCTTTTTGTCACATATTGCACTTCTTACCGCTTTATTTAGCCATAGTGGTTTCCTCCTATTTCTAGCATGCTTATTCCCATAGGGTATATATTGTGCACAGGTCCTATTCAGGATGCTACTAAACATCTCCCATTTGTGTTGTGTACTTTTATGTCTCAGGACATCGTCCCAGTTTATTGCACTAAGATCATCTCTCAACCGTTGGAAATTTGCCTTCCTGAAGTTTAGTGTCCTTGTGGCCCCTCTACTACACGTCTTAGTAAAGGATACTTGAAAGCTTATTAAGTTATGATCACTATTACCCAAGTGACCTCCAACCCGTATATTTGATATGCGGTCTGGCCTGTTGGTTAATATTAGGTCCAGCAGTGCCCCCCTTCAACGAAGCAGACACTAGGTTGCCGGTTGAGGAGGTTGTTGTAGTTGCTGGGTACCCGCAGGGTTGTAGCAAGAACCCAAAGAAGGCACCGAGCAGTTAGGAGTCACTAGATGAACCAGACCTGGTGATGCGATGGTATAGCAGAGGATCAGCAGAGTCGCGGTGAAATCCAATAGGTGACGTGAAAGTTGCTATAGCAACGAGCTAGTCGCCAAGCTAAGGTTCTCAGATGCCGAAAAAGTGTGCGAGCGTCTGGAGCAGATGTGGCAACAAGTCTTCAAGGGGGGTGAAGCAATGGTTGAAGAGAGCAGGCGGTCAGCAACAATTCAAGGGAGGCTGAAGCAAGCACCTTCTCTGGATAGTCCACAGAGTAGTTGCTGCAAGGGTCACAGGCTCAGTGGAGACCCGGAAGGACACAGCATGTAGTTTGAGAAGGGGGAAATTTTAGCAATCCAGCAGCCGAGTTAAATCCACAAGGAGAGGAAGGAGTTTTCATAAGGCAATGTTCATAATCAAGGACGGACTAGGGTGAGAGAACAGTTGAACCGATCCGGGGAAAAAGTAAGAGAAAAAATAGCAGTCTCTGCCGCTAGCGGTTGCTATGACCGCTCTTAGAATTGTGGTTACAGAGGTGGAGGTTGAGTGAGCGCCCTCTGCCGCCTGCGGTCAGTAACCGCTTCAAATGTGTGTTGCCATTGCAAAAAGGGACGGAAGAAAGGTGGCGGGAAAAAGTAGAGGAGGGACTAGCGCCCTCTATCTCTTATGGTTAGTATAACCGCTCCTTGTCGTGCAATGGCAAATTGGCGGGAGAAAAAAGGCGGGAAAAAACAGAGGTGGAAACAGCGCCCTCCACCTCTAACAGTTGGTATTACCGCCTCTTATTATGCAATATAATGGCAAAAATGGCGGGAAAAAGTGGCGGGAAAAGCTGCAATGTCATCCAGCAGGTTTTCTAAGCGCTTAGAGGGCACCAGGATAACGGCAAAGAAAAAGGAAGAGTCTCACCTGAATCTCTCACAGTATTTTTGTCTGTTTTTTTGCAGGAGATGAGAGCCGTTAGTGTGGAAGAAGCCGCAAGGAGACTCAGCCCAGCCACTCGTATTGGATGAAGAAAGAATTTGCGGTGAAGAAGGGAACAGCTCCCGGTGTGTAGCCCGCACAGGGGAGAGTTCCAGTAGCAGAGGGCCAAGCCGAGATCCAAAGTCGGGTGATGCCGCTGGAGACCGCTGAAGATCCTGGAGCCACCGCTGAGCCGCAACAGTGGCGGGAAGGCAGGGGAGTCTCGGAAACAAGCGGGAAGAGAGCCGGTGCTGGTTTTAGGGTTCGGCGGGCCCCCGGGATCGGGAGAAAAAGCCCGAATTGCAGAGTGAAGTGTCCGGGGAATATCCGAGGGCGGCTGTGATCCAGGAGATAAAGAAGAAATAGAGTTTCCAGAGGTCGTTCCGGTCTGGAGGTCCAGGGAGATGGAAAAGTCCAGGGAAATAGGAGGTCCAGTCGTTCCAAATGGTCCTAGGCGATGGTTCCAATAAATCCAAGTCGGTGTAGGTGGAATTCTCCCCAAAGGGAGAAGACCAGTCGGTTTTTCAGGCTTAGGTGCGGGAGCTCGAGCTAAACGTGACCGTTCTCCATGAGCTCCAAAGCCACGCCCCTGAATTTTTCTCCTAAACTACTGGAGCTGTGATGCTGTTCTTTGGGATTCCTGCTTAGGTTCATGAAGAGAGCAGAATGAGACAAAAAATTTGAATGTATCTTCTTTCTAGCCAGAGATATAGTCAAACGTATGCTTAATTGTCTATTTTCACTGTTTTGACGCGAAAACACACTTTCATGTCAAAGCAATGAATTTTTCTCCTAAACTACTGGAGCTGTGATGCTGTTCTTTGGGATTCCTGCTTAGGTTCATGAAGAGAGTAGAATGGGACAAAAATTTTGAATGTATCTTCTTTCTAGCCAGAGATTTAGTCAAACGTATGCTTAAATGTCTATTTTCACTGTTTAGATGCGAAAACACACTTTCATGTCAAAGCAATGAATTTTTCTCCTAAACTACTTTAGCTGTGATGCTGTTCTTTGGGATTCCTGCTTAGGTTCATGAAGAGAGCAGAATGGGATAAAAAATTTGAATGTATCTTCTTTCTAGCCAGAGATATAGTCAAACGTATGCTTAAATGTCTGTTTTCACTGTTTAGACGCGAAAACACACTTTCATGTCAAAGCAATGAATTTTTCTCCTTATCAAATTATTTTTATTAGAGTAATATAAAGAGAGGGGGATGGATTGGGAGGGGGAAGGGTACATAAAAAAAAAGAAGGGAAAAAGTGAAAGGGTTAAGGGAGGGGACAAACAGTATATAGGTGTAAAAATAGAGTATAAATCGTATGGCAAGAATACAAATATAACAAGTAAACATAGTCGGAAGTAACAATCAGTTTTACAAGTAGAGTGAAAATCGTTTAAAAACTATAAACAGTACAATTGAGAATTTGAGTGACAATGAATTCAGGAGCAAGAATAAGATATTGAAGTAGAACAAAATCAGAACAAGAGATAAATAGAGTAGGCCTGACGTTTTTAAGTTTTGAACGTAAATCTATGTTAAGGGGAGGAAGATGTCTAAAGTAATATTGAGATAGTTTTTAGGTTGAGAGAAAGTTAAAGTAAAAGAGATGGGCAATAGATGTTCAGCCAAGGTTCCCACTGGAGTAGGTATTTCGGCCAAATATTGGCTCTTGTAGCAAAAGAGTATTCGTGGGTACAATGGGTAGTGACTTTGTCTATCAGGTTCGTGAGAGATGGAGGACTTTGTTGTCTCCACCTAGCAGCCAGCAGGATCTTGGCAGTGAGAATGATGTGGGAGATCAGAGATCTGAAGTGTGGTTGAAGGTCTTCTATGTCAATTAATAAGAGAGCTAATTGGGGGAAAGACTGAAGTGGAGTTTCGTAACAGATTTTATCAGTGAAGTAACATCCTTCCAAAATTGTTGTATTTTCGGGCATGACCAGAAAATGTGAGAGAGAGTACCTTTCTCACCACAGTTCCTCCAGCATAATGGGGATTGATCTGGGTAACTTCGATTAATTAGAACTGGGGTGTAGTACCATCTGGAGACGAGTTTGAAATGACTCTCATGCATGGTGGCACACTTGGAGCTAGAATAAGCAGATTTGAGAGTTTTGGGAAATTTATCCAGGTCTATTTTGATGTTTAATTCAACTTCCCAAGCTGTGAGAAACGATAAGCAAGGGAGGTCTAAGTCCTCATTTAGAACTCGGTACAGCCTGTTCGTTGTCCATAACGATTCCTTTTGGGGAAGTCTAATAAGTTTAGTGATGATGGAGGGAAGCTTGAAATCAGGATGATGAGACGTAAAATAGGTGTTCAAGGATTTCCATTGTGTCCTATCATCTCTTGTGAGTGGGAAATCGTTCTGCATAACTTGAAAGGGTTTCAAGTGGCCATCTTGAAGCAAGTCTTGGATGCGGGCATTTTCTTTTAATTTCCAGTGGGACAAGTCCAATGTGGGAATTAGAATTTCCAGTGTTTCTAGTGGAATGTTCTTGAGAAGAATTTTCGTGGAATATTTGTGTGCCTTACTGGTCAGTGTTTTCCAGGCTTGCAACGTGGCTTTAATAATCGGGTGTGAGGGGAATTTTATACGTGGGTTAAATAAGTAAGCTATAAGAAGGGTTTTCAAAGATTTGTGTGTATAAGACTCTTCGATGGAGGTCCAGGGGAGGTCAGATAGATCGAGAAGCCATTTTTGGGAAAGTTTGATTAATGAGGCATGATAGTAATGAAAAAGGTTGGGAATTCCCAGACCAGCAGACAGTTTATGACGCTGGAGAGATGAGGATGCCACTCTCGAACTCTTCCTTTGCCAAATGAATGTACGAAGCTGAGCTTGAAATTTTGAAAACCAGGTTCTCGGGATGAATAGTGGGATTGAGCGAATCATATAGAGGAATTTTGGGAAGAGGAGCATTTTGAAGGACTCAATCCTGCTTAACCAAGATAGGCCAAATTTTGGAGAGGCGCTGGTATTCCAGAGAAAACGAGTTGTATAGTAATGTAAAGTTTGAATGGGCCATATCCTTTAAAGGTTTTGTTAAGGTTACCCCCAAATAGGAGATATCCTTATCTTTCCAGGAAAAATTGAGTTGTTCTTTGAGGTATAACAGGAGAGTTTCGTCTATGTTGAAGTCTAAAATCTGGGACTTGGACGTGTTGATTTTGTAATAGGACACGTGAGAGTAGTTGTTGAGCTCAATAAGCACATGTCTCAAGGATTTCAGGGGGTTGGTTACTGATAGAAGAATATCGTCCGCAAATAATGAGATCTTGAATTGATGTTTGTCGATTGGTATCCCTTTGATGTCGTTGTTGTTTCTAATGCTTGCGGCCAGGGGTTCAATAAAAAGCGCAAATAACAATGGAGAGAGGGGACAACCCTGTCTCGTGCCGTTGGAAAGGTAAAATTTTGTAGACAAGGTGGTGTTGGAGAATACCCTGGCCGCAGGTGATTTATACATAGATCCAATAGTTCTGAGTATATTACCTTTGATGCCAAATTTTTTGAGGGTGTTGAATAAGAAGTGCCAATTAACCCTGTCAAATGCCTTCTCGGCGTCTAAAGCCAAGAAGGCAGACGGTTGGGCAGATGATTCACAAGCAGAAATTAAGTTCAGGGCACGGCGTGTGGCATCAGTGGTGGTACGAGTTGGAATGAAACCGGCTTGATCCGGATGAATCAGTTTCTGAACGTACCTACTCAGTCTATTGGCGGCTAACTTAGCAATTAGTTTTGTGTCGGTGTTTAGAAGTGATATTGGACGGTAGTTTTTGACATCTGATGGATCCCCTTTGTCTTTGTATATTACTATGATGGTGGCTTCTAACATGTCCTCTGGTAGGAATCCTTGGGAAGCAACATGGTTAGCTAGTCTGGTGAGGTATGGGGCCAAAATCTGTTTAAATGTTTTGTAGAGTTCGGTTTGAAAACCGTCTGGGCCGGGAGCTTTATCCACCTTTGAATTATCAATGGCATCCAAAATCTCGTTAAGGGTGTAAGGTGAATTTAAGTCAGAGAGTTCAGTAGGTGTTAGAGAGGGTAAATCCAGCTTGTCTAGATAATGATGTATATCATCCTCATTCGGGGTGTAGGTGGAATGGAGGTCTTGTAAATTATATAAGGAAGAGTAGAAGGAGGCAAATTCCCTCGTGATGTCTCCGGGGTGATGGTGAGTTTATCATGGTGGTCCTTAATTACCTTTATTCTGGCTTTTGTTTTTTGGTGTTTAATTTTTTGTGCCAGTAATTTGGACGGCCTGTCATCTGAGTGGTAGTGCAGAGATTTTAACTTCTGGTTGATTTTGTCATACTCCGAGGTAAGAATAGATTTTAATTCTAACCGGAGCTTAAAAATCTCTTCTAAAATTTGGGGGTTCATGGCAGATTGATGTAATGTTTCTAATTCTTGAATTTTGGTCAATGTGGACTTGAGTCTCTGCTGGTTGTTTTTAAGAAGTTGGGCATTCAGTTGGATTAGTTTGCCTCTTATAACTACTTTGAAAGCTGACCATAAAGTTTGTGGTGAAATGTCATGGATATCATTGTCTTGGAAATAATGAAGTATTGTTTCTTCAATTTCTTTTTTATAGGATGGGTGAGAATACAAAAAACTGTTATTTCTCCATATTCTGGGTGATGTTGATTTAGGACCGATCTTAAAGTCAAATGTAATGGGGGCATGGTCAGACCAAGTTCTTGTCCCTATCTCTACCTTGGTGATTTTTGGAAGAGTAAATATTCCAGCCAATATCAAGTCAATTCTGGAATAAGAATTGTGTCGTTTGGAAAAGTAGGAGTATTCAATTGAGGAAGAGTTCAGGCAATGAAATGCATCATAAAGGTCGTTTTTATGTAACCAGGGATCAAGTGATTCGTTGTTTTTGTTCCTTTCTTTGTTGGAAGAGTCGGTTAAACTATTGGGGACTGTATTAAAGTCTCCAAAAAGGATAAGATCTCCCTGTAACTTATCTCTGATTGTCCTCATTATTTTGTTTAAAAACGTTTTTTGAGCCTTGTTAGGGGCGTAAATGCAAATGAGGGTAAACAGATGGTTGTTGATCCCACAAATGAGCATTAAGTACCTTCCCTCAGGGTCCTCAATCCTATCAATGTGCTCGAAAACAACACTATCTCTAATCATAATAGCAACGCCAGCTTTTTTCTTCTGGTTATTGGCGTAAAAAAATAGTTTGGAATTGTTTGTTGTTAATTCTATGAGGTTGGAGGGACGAGAATTTCGTTTCCTGAAGGCCTATAACATCAGCTTTGGAGTCTCTGATTGTTTTCCATAGAAAGTATCTACGTTGGGGGGAATTTAAACCGTTAGCATTCAGGGATAAAAAGCGTAGAGACATATTTGGTGGTCGGGGAGTTGCGTATTAGACTCAGCTGTGGTTAATAAAGTTGGTGTTGTATCAAACTTGTTCGGAGATGGTGACTTGTAAATAGAAAGAAATAAATAATGTTCTGTAGATCAATTTAAGAGAATAAAACGTCACTCAATAATCAATGGAGGGGATTAAATATCACGTTCTATTTCCTCCTTTTTGTGACTTGTGTTATTGGCTTGCACCGCAGCCTTAATAATTGGTTAGAGATTTATTAGGAAATGATAATACCTAGGTCTTTAAGTGTGTCAAGACCTCTTGTAACCTCTGGAATGGCGTGGAATCTGCCTTTATACTGAAGCATGATTTTAGTTGGGCTGAAACCCCATTTGTAGGGGATTGATTTTTCCTGCAAAATTTTTGTGATTGGGGATAATTCTTTCCTTTGTAACATAGTCGGTTTGGAGATATCAGCGAAGAATCTGATATGTTGGAATGGTGTGGGTAATGATTTTTTCTCCCTTATAAAGTCCATTATTTGGTCCCTGATGTGAAGAAAATGGAATTTAATTAAAACATCTCTGGGGGTCTCTATAGGTAGTGACTTGGGTTTTCTTAGGCGATAAATTGAGTCAATTGTAAGATCAAGATCTGTTAGAGTAGGAATTGCTTTTTTCAATATACGTTTTGTAAATTGATTGAGTTGGTCAGGTGTAATTGATTCTTCAATGCCCCGTAACTTTAAATTTTGGCGCCTTTCCTTATCGTCTATTTCGTTAAGTTTGCTTTGCATATTTTTACATTTCCCCTCAAGGATTGTATGTTCTTTGATTAGGATCTCATGTTTGGAAGTTAATGCAGATAGGTCAGTCTTGTTTTTTTCTACTTTATGCGTGATCTTGTCTACATTTATTTGCATAAAGTCAAATTTGGATTCAAGTCTCTGTTCAAAGGAATTATTCTTCTTATCTAGGGCATAAAAGATGTCCTTAAAAAAATCCTTGTTGATTGGGCCTGTCCAGTCAATCCCTTGAAAAGTGTCCGTTACCTGGGGGGCGGGAGATTCTTTTCTCGGTTTCTGCTTAAGTGGACTAGTATTTGGAGTGTCATCTGATTCAGAAGAATCAGGAGAGTTCCGAGTGTGATGGGCATCTGACTTCTTTTTAGTGGCTAAGTCCTTTCTCTTTTGAGAAGGAACCTGCGGTTTAGTGAAGTTGGACTCCTCCATGGGGATTTGAGGGGAAGAGTCCTGGTCACTGTTGGAGTGCCGAGGAGATCTGGATCGGTGTTTAGCTTGTGCGTGAGCAGTTTTGGTGGACATTCTAGGTGGGTTGGTAGAAGACATAATCAGATTTATTGTAATGATAGTGTGTTATAACAACTACCAGTACAGAATGTGGTGGAAGTGAAATTGAGTATGAGGGTTAGTTCCCAATACGATCCCGTATGTGGGTGAGTAAGCCAATCAAAGATCTAAGCTGGATAAGTATACTGGGGTAAAGAAAAAAAGGGGGGGTCAGAGGAAAGTTATAATAGAGTATTAACTGCCAAGACCCTGCAGATGAAGCAAGATCGGTAGAGCCGGTGTTGCTAAGTAGTGACTGTTGATAATAAAATAATCTGGAGAAAGTTCTCCAGGCAGATTGGATCCAATTGTATATCAAAAATTGGGAAAGAATAGAGTGCTTTTGGAGAATGAGAATATTTCTGCCCGGGGAAATAATGTTAAAGTGAGATTCTGGAGAACTATGTCGTTTCACAATACTTGCTATAAGTTCCTTACAAGTAATTTCCCCTGGATTAGAGGTTAGAAGTGGTGCAGAGATTGAATGCGAGATTTAGTAATTAAGTAAAGAGTGTAAAAGCAGTATAAATTAGATGAGTAAACAATCCAGATCACTGTAAAATAAGGTGACTGAAGGGACTTAAATCTGGTATGTGTCTCTGAATACAATAATTCTTGACTGTAATTAAATTATAGGAGCTGGTGATTGTGACAACCAAGGGGGAATAAAATAAGTACGTTAGGTATAAATCTGAGATAGTAAAATAGGAGAGCTATAGAGAGGGAGGACAAAGAAAATGTAGATAGAGTTTAGAACAAGTGGTAGTTTTTAAGGAAAACAGAGAATGGGAAAGTGTGAAAAGTAAAGTTGGAGCAAAAGGCAGAAGACAAAGAGCATGGGAAGATCAGACAGAAGGGTTTACCTATAATACCAGGAATGACATCAATGGGGAGCACAAAATAGTCCTTAGAAGCAGAATCCAAAATCCAGAAGTAGAGAAGACCAGAGGAATTCCAGTAGCAGAAGAGACGATAATCCTGTAGGGCCGACTGATCTTCAAAGTTGCTGAATAGCCCAGTCCGAGATCCAGGAAATCCCAAGGCTCGGAAGAGCGAAATGAATTTTTCTCCCAAACTACTGGAGCTGCGATGCCGTTCCTCGGGATTCCTATAACAATTAGGATTATTTCTGGATGATGAAAACAAAAATTCCTTGTGATGAGGTTCCGAAAGTCCGGAAGTCTTGGTCGAGATGAAAGAAGCTGGTTGCGTGAAGAACTGGAGTTGGTTCAAGTCGTTTAAGGTGGTGATGGAGAAGTCAATCACATGAAGAGCAGATCCAATCTTCCGAATTAATGGTGTTACTTGAGATCTTAAAGTCCATTAGCACAAAAGTCTATGAGTTCACAGGTGTAAGGGTTAAGACTTCCACGTATTTGTATTAGGGTACCGTAAAACACAGAGTAATCCAAAGTATCTTTATAATAGTGTATGGTTTAAGCACACAAATATATCAGATGGATCAGTAGAGATATATATTGAGTGAGTCTGTAGCTTTTTCCCAAGACTCGCAGAAGTAATAGGAAGTATCCTGCGGGTAGAAGTGACTATCGTATGTATCAACGGGTCTGTAGAGGAGTCGCGGTGGAGTATTGAGTTAGCACGTAGGTTACTATAGAAACGTGCGAGTCGTCAGCTGAGCTGAAGTGATGTCGGGTAATGTGGTGCGAGTCGGCTCCTACAGTGAGGAACGAGTCAGCGTTGAAGACTGTATGATGAAATATCAGTAGGAGGAAATGTTATACAAATCCCCAGTTCCTCCAGAGAGTCACGATAGTTCCAAGAGGTGTTGTGAGACTGTTGTGAAAGCAATTAGTGGGTCTGTAGTGAGAACGCGGTAAAGTAGAGAAGTAGCGACCCGGTTGCTATAGTAATGATCGAGTCTTTAGCTGGGAAGAAGTGGCGTCGGAAGACACAGCGCGAGTCGGCCGCCGTAACTAGTGGCGAGTCGCCAGTGGGTCTGCAATGATGTCAGGAAGAGGCGAAGGTCGGCGAGTCACCAATAAATGTTGGGGTGAATGCTTTTAAAGAGGACCGTGTCCAAGAACGCCCGGGTAAGCTTGAGCCCCCCAGGTACTAACCTTCAGGGCGGGTCCAGTCCGCGTCTCTTCAGATGCTGGAGGCAGATGTAAAATAATCCAATATCCGCAGGAGTCAGGCTCAGGTGCCGCGGAAGTGACAACAGGGAGCAGTGATTCTCTGTATAAGAAGTCAGGAAGACGGAATAGTTGGTTTGAAGATCGCAATCAGATGAGGAGTAGATGTCCAAAACCAGTAGGAATATACTCAGCTTCAAACAAGAAGAGTAGATCATTCAGTAATCAGAAGCCTCACAGTCCCAGCGCGCAATTCGGAGGTTCTGTAAACGAGTTTTGATGAGAGTTGTAGCGCCCTCTTCCGCCAGCGGTTACTATGACCGCAGTTAGTTATATAAAGCAATCAGAGAAAAGGCGGGAAAAAAGAGCGGGAAGAGGTAGCGCCCTCTGCCGCCGGCAGTTGGTATGACAACAACAAGTTACATAATGCAATTAAAGAAGCGGCGGGAGAAAAAATGGCGGGAAGAAAGAGCAGGAAAAAATTGCAGAGTCATTCAGCGGGTCTTAAGTGCCCGGAAAAGTGCCGGGAAGCCAGCAAAACAGCGGAAAGCCTCTCACCTCGTCCAGAAGTTGATTTTCTCAATCTTTTAATGCCGTTGATGTAACTCAAGTCAAGGGAAAGGTCACAGAAAAACCCAGATCCAGATGATAAGATAGATGTAAGGGGAATCCAAGATGTAAAAAGATTCAGCGTGGCAAGCCTTGTATCTTTGGAGTTGTCCTCTGTTGAAGTAAGCTCGGCTGTACCTTGCAGTCGGGTGATGGTAGCAGTTGCTATGCCGGGTCCCAGGTCCTCCGCTTAGCCGCGAAAATGGCGGGAAAAGCGGGTGAGTCCCGAAAAAGGTGGGAAAAGATCCGGAGCGGTTCCAGAGCACTATGGCCCCTCGGAATCGGGAAAAAAAACTCCAAATATTCAGTGTAGGGATCCAGAGAGCCAAGAAAAGCTTAGATAAATCAAGGATGAAGAAGGAGAGGCAGAAATTCCGGGAGATCCTCTAGTTAAGTGGTCCAGGAAGGCAGAAAAGTCCAGGAAAAAGAGGTCCAGTAGGTCCAAATGGTTCTGGATGGTAGTCCAAATAGATCCTAGTTGGTTTGGTTGGACTTTTCCCCAAGGGAAGAAGTCCAGTTGGTGTCTTCAGGCTGAGGTGCGGGAGCTCGAGCTACACACGTCTGCTCTCCATGAGCTCCAAAGCCACGCCCTGAATTTTTCTCCTAAACTACTGGAGCTGTGATGCTGTTCTTTGGGATTCCTGCTTAGGTTCATGAAGAGAGCAGAATGGGAGAAAAAATTTGAATGTATCTTCTTTCTAGCCAGAGATATAGTCAAACGTATGCTTAAATGTCTATTTTCACTGTTTTGACGCGAAAACACACTTTCATGTCAAAGCAATGAATTTTTCTCCTAAACTACTGGAGCTGTGATGCTGTTCTTTGGGATTCCTGCTTAGTTCATGAAGAGAGCAGAATGGGACAAAAATTTGAATGTATCTTCTTTCTAGCCAGAGATATAGTCAAACGTATGCTTAAATGTCTATTTTCACTGTTTAGACGCGAAAACACACTTTCATGTCAAAGCAATGAATTTTTCTCCTAAACTACTGGAGCTGTGATGCTGTTCTTTGGGATTCCTGCTTAGGTTCATGAAGAGAGCAGAATGGGATAAAAAATTTGAATGTATCTTCTTTCTAGCCAGAGATATAGTCAAACGTATGCTTAAATGTCTATTTTCACTGTTTAGACGCGAAAACACACTTTCATGTCAAAGCAATGAATTTTTCTCCTAAACTACTGGAGCTGTGATGCTGTTCTTTGGGATTCCTGCTTAGGTTCATGAAGAGAGCAGAATGGGACAAAAAATTTGAATGTATCTTCTTTCTAGCCAGAGATATAGTCAAACGTATGCTTAAATGGCTATTTTCACTGCTTAGACGCGAAAACACACTTTCATGTCAAAGCAATGAATTTTTCTCCTAAATTACTGGAGCTGTGTTGCTGTTCTTTAAGATTCCTGCTTAGGTTCATGAAGTGAGCAGAATGGGACAAAAAATTTGAATGTATCTTCTTTCTAGCCAGAGATATAGTCAAACGTATGCTTAAATGTCTATTTTCACTGTTTAGACGCGAAAACACACTTTCATGTCAAAGCAATGAATTTTTCTCCTAAACTACTGGAGCTGTGATGCTGTTCTTTGGGATTCCTGCTTAGGTTCATGAAGAGAGCAGAATGGGACAAAAAATTTGAATGTATCTTCTTTCTAGCCAGAGATATAGTCAAACGTATGCTTAAATGTCTATTTTCACTGTTTAGACGCGAAAACACACTTTCATGTCAAAGCAATGAATTTTTCTCCTAAACTACTGGAGCTGTGATGCTGTTCTTTGGGATTCCTGCTTAGGTTCATGAAGAGAGCAGAATGGGACAAAAAATTTGAAAGTATCTTCTTTCTAGCCAGAGATATAGTCAAACGTATGCTTAAATGTCTATTTTCACTGTTTTGACGCGAAAACACACTTTCATGTCAAAGCAATGAATTTTTCTCCTAAACTACTGGAGCTGTGATGCTGTTCTTTGGGATTCCTGCTTAGTTCATGAAGAGAGCAGAATGGGACAAAAATTTGAATGTATCTTCTTTCTAGCCAGAGATATAGTCAAACGTATGCTTAAATGTCTATTTTCACTGTTTAGACGCGAAAACACACTTTCATGTCAAAGCAATGAATTTTTCTCCTAAACTACTGGAGCTGTGATGCTGTTCTTTGGGATTCCTGCTTAGTTCATGAAGAGAGCAGAATGGGACAAAAATTTGAATGTATCTTCTTTCTAGCCAGAGATATAGTCAAACGTATGCTTAAATGTCTATTTTCACTGTTTAGACGCGAAAACACACTTTCATGTCAAAGCAATTAATTTTTCTCCTAAACTACTGGAGCTGTGATGCTGTTCTTTGGGATTCCTGCTTAGGTTCATGAAGAGAGCAGAATGGGATAAAAAATTTGAATGTATCTTCTTTCTAGCCAGAGATATAGTCAAACGTATGCTTAAATGTCTATTTTCACTGTTTTGACGCGAAAAAACACTTTCATGTCAAAGCAATGAATTTTTCTCCTAAACTACTGGAGCTGTGATGCTGTTCTTTGGGATTCCTGCTTAGGTTCATGAAGAGAGCAGAATGGGAGGCGTGGCTTTGGAGCTCATGGAGAGCAGACGTGTTTAGCTCGAGCTCCTGCTCCTCAGCCAGAAAAAAGCAACTGGATCTCTTCCCTAGGGGAGAAATCCTACCAAACCAACTAAGATCTGCCTGAACCAGCTCCAAGAACCATCTGGACCTACTGGACTTCTCACATCTGGTTTTTTTTTCCTCTTTGGATTACCACAATAGAAGATCTTCTTGAGTCTTTATCTTCTCCCCCATCTACTTGGCCTAATTAGGCACTGGACATCTCCCTGGGACTCTAACTCAACTATTTTGGGCTTCTTCCCGGTTCTGAGTGGTCAGAGGACCTTTAAACCAGCATTTGGACTTTTCCCGCCTTTTTTCGGGACTTCCCGCTTTCCCGCCAAAATCGCGGCTCTGAGGACCCTGGGAGCCGACTCCGGGACTTTTCCCGCCTTTTTCGGGGGTTTCCCGCCTTCCCGCCGACCTTTCCCGCCCTTTTTCGGGATTTTCCCGCTTTCCCGCCAAAATCGCGGCTCTTTCCCGCCTTTTTTTGGGACTTTCCCGCCAAAACCGTGGCTCCATTACAGACCCCGGGTTGCTATAGCAACAGCCGTCTACAGCAGACTCGATTACACAGCCAAGTCTTCAGCCTTGGAAATCCCCAGCAGAATCAAGCCATGAATTACAGCGATGTTTACTGTGGGTGAGTAAACCTCCAGAATACTGCCTGTTTCTCCGGACCCATTCAGCACCTCCTGGACATCTTCGGGTTTCTCTTGTGCTCCCTGACTCTGCCTTGGATATCTACAACAAAGAAGCTAAGCCTCCAGCTAACTGAGGCAGTTAGATCTGGTATCTCCCAGATCCTCATCGTATGGTTAACCCCCTAGAGGAAACAGGAACCGAAGGGGTGGCTACTGGTCCAGGTAGGAGACTTCTTGAACTTTGTTGATCCTCCTAGGTCCCCTCCGGACATCCAGGGACCCTTGGAGACTTCCACAGCAGTTTCCCGCCTTTTTTGCAGCCCTGTTATATAATTGATTGCTGCTATAACAACTGCAGGCGGTAGGTGGCGCCAAATACACATCTAAGACACCACTACCCTGAAAGCCTTTGGAGCTACATCTGAGTCGACTACTACTGCCGGAAACCCTTTGGAACAGCTGACTGAAGGCCTCACGGATCCGGTTAGCGGAAGGACAAGCTCCTTCAATATTTTTATATAATTTATTTTATTTTATTTATATTATTTTTTTTTTTTTTTTTTTTATTATCTTTTTGACATCTCAACTCTGATCTGGGATACTTTCCTCCCTCGATTTGAACACCGCAGGGGAAGAGTGAAGGGGTTAAGATCTTTGTACAGGGGTCATTGTTTCTCGGACTCACTCTCCTGCTTCAGTGGCGATTCCAGGATCCCCCCCATATATAGAGGGGTCTCCTGATCTTACCATTATTATTGCATACCCCATTGAATTTTCTACAACAGTTACTCCCCATACCCGCCCACCGGAGGATCCTAAGGGAATCTCTGCAGAATTTCTACTGACCTACACACCAACAGGAACTATCAGAACCAACTTGCATCTTTTTGTACTGATCTTCCGACAGCTACTCTGCTTCGTTGGAGTTGTTATAGCAACCGCTATAACTCGCAAGGCACCTTCCGACACCACCGCGACTCAGCTGATGACTCGCAGATCACCATAGCAACTATCAATATCTGGGACTCTTCGTTGTGGATACAGACTTACCAAGATAACTGAGGAATTAATCGGACCTGCACGGACTGGTCATCATTCACTGTTCACAAGTCTTTTCAACTGTCCCCCGACCTTCCATCAACAAGGACTACCTCATTTCTGTTGTTCTACTTAGATCTCTGGGACTATATTACATAACGCATCTTCTAAATCTTTGGGATTATACGTTTGAAGACTGAGAACAGAATAACCCTGCAGTGAAATCCGGAATACTGAAGATCTCTGGGACAGCACTTCATAAAGCATTTCCTAAATTGCTGGGATTTTTACGTTTGAAGACTGGTAAATATCTTATCTAGATCTCCTCTGTCCTACTGGTTTATATACTCATCTATAACTTCAACTTCCATCTTATTACCCTCTACCTCTCTACATTACTCTTTTCATTTACCGCTATTTTTCTTATAACCCCTCCCCCCTTCTTTATTTTCATTCCCTCACGGAAATCACCATCACTTGCTTAAACACCTCTTCCTATCCTATCTCTTGACTCAAGATTAACCCCTAGTACTATCCTTAGACTGCTACCCTTCTAACTTTTCTTTTTCTTACCATAACCAGTAGATCACTTCTCACTTCTTCCTATCCCACTTTTTTACCTTACCTTGTATCCTTTCTTATAAGCTTTCATCTCCTATTCCTTTTTAGTAACTGACTTATAATCCTTACTCTCTCCTAACTTGTACTTATCTTTCATATTACTCCATTTTCATTACAACTTTATAGTTCTGATCATTGTTAATGGGCTAAAACCAGATTTTCCTTAGGACCGGGCACTTTCTGACCCACTTTATCTACCCTGGGACACACCCTAAACTGAATAACCCTTACTTAACTCTTTAAACTTGATACCCTGACAACAAATTGCTACTGCCACTGATTTTTCTTGTATCTACTACAAACATTTCTCCTAAACGACTTGTATATTGCATAAACCTTTGAGCGGTTACTATATAGTTATTTCTGGTCGTGACTCATATAAGGCCACTACTGACCACAACCTAACTCTAACCTGAACACTACTTGGAGGCATTAAAAAGAGGAACAATTGCTGATGAATAAACAGGACTTCTCAATCAGGGAATAATTTAACACTTGAGTTTACACTCCTTCCAGGTAAGCTAGTCGACAACTGACAGAGATTAACGCTCAATCATACCATTTATAAACTTGGCTGAAGTGTATTTAGTGGTCTCTTCCACTGGATTATACTAGTTATCAAAATAAAGAAAAACAAAATATCTGATCCCACTAGGACTAAATATACCCCTGCAGATACAAGTTCTCGACAGTTAATACCACATCTTGTTCCCCCTGGCTCTCCCTAGAGAATAAAACATTAAAAAACCCAAATAATCCAAATCTATCCTAGCAAACTCTTCAGTAATACTACTGATAAAGCAACTAGTCTCTTTATCTTTACCACTTAAGTCTGACCATAGTCTATCCAACATGGCCACAGCGAAACAATCTAAGGAAAAACCCAAACCACCCAGATCAGATATAAAGATCACTCATGCAGAATACAAACATCGCTCCAGATCCCCTAGGGATCACAGCAGCGACCGAGGTTCTGACTCCCACATGACTGTAGAAGAGGACAACTATGCAAAACCGCAAGTTTCCTCCCAAAAAAGAAAAGAATTCGCAACCAAGAAAAAGACTAACTCCTCCCAGACATCCAAAATTCCAAACTCCTCAGACTCTGATGAGACTCCTAACGCCAGTCCTATCAAACAAAAGCCCAGAAAAGAACCTACATCACCGCAAAACACTGACACTTTTGAGGGAATAAACTGGACTGGCCCGATAGATAAAAATTTTTTCAAAGAGATTTTTTATGCTTTGGACAAAAAAAACAAAGCTTTTGAGGAAAAACTAGAATCAAAATTCGAACACATGCAAATTTCGGTGGATGCCATAACACATAAAGCAGACAGAAACGAATCGGACATTTCATTTTTATTATCCAAACATGAGGAACTGGTTGATGACCACAGACTCCTCAAAGAAAGCCACAAATTGATGTTGAATAAAATAGCTGACTTAGAAGACAAAGACAGACGGCATAACCTAAAACTGCGAGGTATTGAGGAGACCATCCTGCCCAACCAACTTAAACAATATGCAACAGACTTAATAAAACAAATGATCCCCTCACTCCCAGACCCCAACATGAATATAGTTTCAATTCACCGTCTTAGGAAGCCAAAGTCACTAACCCCAGATATACCAAGAGACGTCCTTGTCAAATTTCAATTTCTCCAAGTGAAAGAACAGATAGTTGACTACCTAAAAATAAATAAGTCCCTCCCAGCTCCACACCAACATATCAAAATTTTTGCTGACATAACAAAATCTACAATGCAGCAAAGTTTGGAATTATCCCCTTAACCAACACGTTACAAAAAGAGCTCTACTCCCTACAAATGGGGCTTTAACCCAACAAGAGTCCTAATCCAACACCAAGGAAGATTTATTGCACTCTCGGAAGTGGAGAAAGGCTTAAAGACCCTTAAAGACCTGGGCATTATCATATCCTAAATAGATCTATACTCCAATAAATTATGGCTGAGGTGTTATGCCAAGAACACTAGCCCAAAAAGGAGGTTTTCAAACGTGATCTTTTGATCCCCTCTGTTGAGCAAATTGAGTAACGTTTAAAAATATAACTGCAATTTTAGAATATTAAAATTATATCGCTATACATCATAGAAGTTCCCAAACGAGAAAGAAACACCATCATCCACACAGTTATTACCCCAACTATACAATAATTTAGATCAATATCTGATCATGTCTCTCCGCTTTTACTCCCAAAATATCAATGGACTTAACTCCCCTAAAAGACGGTTCTTTCTGTGGAAAACACTCAAAGAATCCAAGGCGGACATCATAGGTCTCCAGGAGACCAAACTATCGTCACAACAACCGCAGAGATTGATTAATAAAAACTTCCAAAATATCTTTTGTGCTAACAACCTGAGGAAGAAGGCTGGAGTAGCCATCATGATCAAAGACAATGTCACTTTTGAATTGATAGAGAACATAGCAGATCCGGAGGGGAGATATTTGGTCCTCATCTGCAAACTTAATTACCATACATTTACTCTAATATGTGTCTACGCCCCCAATAAAGCCCAAAAAACTTTTTTAAGCAAAGTCATGCGGTTAATAAACGACAAAATACAAGGGGATCTCATTATATTTGGAGACTTCAACACCGTCCCAAACAGTGTAATTGATTCATCTAATAAGACCAGAAATAACAACAACCAATCCCTTGACCCATGGCTTCATAAATACGATCTTTATGACACATTCAGATGCTTAAATTCCACCTCTGTCGAGTACTCCCACTATTCAAAGAGGCACAATTCTTATTCCAGAATTGATTTAGCCCTGGCTGGAATATTTACCCTACCAAAAATTGTCAAATCAGAAATCGGGTCCATAACTTGGTCCGATCACGCCCCATTAAGTTTGAAATCAAGACCGGTCCGAAATCCCTATCCCCCAGACAATGGAGAAATAGCAGTTTACTGTATTCCCACCCAACATACAAAAAAGAGATAGATGAAACCATCACCAACTATTTTAAGGAAAACGATTTGAATGAGATGTCAACAGTAACCCTATGGTCAGCCTTCAAAGCGGTACTTAGGGGAAAATTGATTCAACTAAACACCCAACTAAACAGGAAGAATCAGGAAAAACTTAAAAACATGGTGGCCAGAATCCACGAACTAGAGATGACGCACCAAAGCTCTCTGAATCCCCAAATTCTGGAAGAAATTTTTAAACTTCGCCTAAATATTAAAACGCTTCTCACCGCTGACTATGACAAAATCTCCCAGACCCTTAAGATGCATTACTACCACTCAGACGATAGACCATCTAAACTACTGGCCCAAAAAATTAAATTCCAGAAGACTAAAACAAGAATTAAGGAAATAAAAGATCATCACAACAATTTACATCACCATCCTGAAGACATTGCAAAAGAATTTGCTAAGTATTATTCTTCCTTGTATAATTTAACAGACCACTCCTTGAGTCAATCCCCTGAAGTGACCGACATACACCATTATCTTAACAATTTGGAACTCCCCATGCTGACTGAAATTGACCTAATGGATTTAAACTCTCCTTATACTACTCTTGAAGTAGCTGAGGTCATAAAAAAATCGAGAAGTGGGAAAGCCCCTGGACCTGATGGTTTCCAAAACGAACTGTACAAAGAATTTAACCAACTCCTAACCCCTTATCTTACTAAGCTAGCAAACTATACAGCCTCACAAGGCTATCTACCACAAGACATGCTTGAGGCAACAATTTCAGTGATTCCTAAGGGAAAGGGAGATCCATCTGACGTTAAGAATTATAGACCAATATCTTTGCTGAATACAGACACCAAAATTCTGGCCAAACTTGCCGCAAACCGATTAAAAAACTACGTGGGCAAACTAATACACCCAGACTAAACAGGTTTCATACCGGGACGCACCACCGTTGACACTACAAGACGGGCACTAGATTTAATTTCCACCATTGAAACGACTAGCCAACCATCCGCCTTCTTGGCACTCGATGCCGAGAAGGCGTTCGATAGGGTTCATTGGCAGTTTTTATTCACAACGTTAGAAAAATTCGGTTTTAAGGGCAACATACTACGTACGATTCAATCTATGTACAAGGCCCCCACAGCTAGAGTCTATTCTAATACCATCTTGTCCCCTAAATTTCCTCTTTCAAATGGGACACGGCAAGGTTGTCCCCTATCCCCACTTCTTTTTGCACTATTTATAGAACCTCTGGCTTCCAGCATAAGACAAAACTCTCATATCAAAGGGATTTCAATTAATCAAACGCAGCATAAAATCTCACTCTTTGCTGATACATTCTACTCTCAATTACTAACCCATTGAAATCCTTGAGACATCTCGACGCTGAAATTAAAAAATACTCTCGAGTCTCATTATACAAAATCAACACAACTAAATCGCAAGTTTTGGATTTCAACATTGATAACACTCTACTACAATACCTTAAGGAAGAATTCGACTTCTCTTGGAAGGAAAGGGACATAACATACCTGGGAATTACATTGACTAAACCTTCAAGCACAATGGTTCATTCAAACTTAACATCACTCTATAGCTCCCTATGTCAGGAATACCAACACCTATCCAAAATTGAATTAACCTGGTTGAGCAGAATAGAGGCGTTCAAAATGCTCCTTTTCCCCAAATTTCTGTACATAATAAGATCTATGCCCCTTTTCATTCCAAGACGATGGTTCACGAAATTCCAATCCCAACTGCGTGCCTTCATATGGCGCAGGAAAAAGCCGAGAGTTCCCTCAGTAGCGCTTCAGCGACACAAACCTTCAGCTGGACTGGGTGTACCCAATTTATTCAACTATTATTTGGCCTCATTAATTAAATTATCGCACAGCTGGTTCCTCGACTCTCCCGATATGCCCTGGATCGCCATCGAGGGCTCTTTTGCGGCTAACAACCTGAGGGCTTTCCTCATTGCATGTCTTTTAGACCCCCACAAAAAGACTCTGCCCCACCCAATTATAAAAGCAACGATTCAAGCATGGAAACAATTTACTGCCAAAACGGATAAGTACTCCACCAAAATTGTCCTCAAAAATATACCATTGGAGACGCTTGAAATGCTTATTCCTTCATTGGACCTGTCAAACTGGAAAATAAAGGACAAAACTCACGCTCAGGACCTGATCCGAGACGGCACACTAATTCCCTTCCATGAGATGCAAACCAAATTCCCTCTAACCAGGGACGACAGGACCCAATGGAGATCCTTAGATAATTATCTCCGAACCCATCGACCCGACTTTAAGTTTCCATCAATTCTAACAGAACTAATCAGACTTCCTCAAAAGGAATCAATTTGGACGACCAATCGACTTTACAAAATCCTCAATGACGAATTGGAACTCCCAGGCCTATCTTTCCTTAAAGCATGGGAACAGGAACTGGACTTTAAAATCAATCTGGAATCCCTACCCAAAACACTGAAAATTGTGTATTCCAGTTCCAAATGCGCCACCTTACATGAAAGTCACTTCAAAATACTATCAAGGTGGTATTACACCCCTATTGTATTGAACCGCTTTTTTCCGGACCATTCCCCTTTATGCTGGAGAGGATGTGGTTCGCGTGGATCACTTTCCCACATTTTTTGGTTTTGCCCCCAAATCCGCCAGTTTTGGGAAGAAGTTGAGACGTTACTAAGAAACCTCACCAAAAGCCATTTTACTCTTTCCCCGGAGCTGGCCCTCTTGTTGCTGGGAATAGAAACCTTTCCTCCACACACCAGACTCCTGATAGCTCATGTGGTACTGACTGCCAAGATCCTAATCGCTGCAAAATGGAAACAACCTGAACCACCATCAATAGCTAATTTGGTGGGAAGAATCACTGATCACTGCACCTATGAAAACTCATTTGCCATTCGCAACAATACCTGGAACAAATTCTTCCTTCAATGGGAACCCTGGATGCAACTGTATGCCCCATTGCTTTTGCCTTAGATTCTTTATATATTACATCTGTAAAGAATTAACTAAAATAGTAAACCTCTTACTCTTTCTCATATACACGAAAACAAGACAATTTTTTGTTTGATCTTCTCGTTTTGGAAAAATAGCTCCACCACTACATCTCCTCTATATTTACATATATAACTTTACTCAATTTCTCAATAGTCATTGTTAATATTTTCTGTTGTGACGATTGTCTATTCTTTTTTCTTTGTTTATTCTTTATATAACCTTATCGTGTTTATCACTACAATAGAATTCTATTTGTTATTTTCAACTTAAAAGATTCAAACTCTGTATTTAATGCAATGTTTGCTTGTATATATTGTGTGTTCCCCCACCCTTCCCTTCCCCTTCTCCCCCACTTTTTATTATGTAACCTTTCCTCCCTCCCCTTCTTTCCATTTTTATCATTATACCCTAATAAAAATATTTTGATGAAGAGAGCAGAATGGGACAAAAAGTTTGAATTTATCTTCTTTCTAGCCAGAGATATAGTCAAACGTATGTTTAAATGTCTATTTTCACTGTTTAGACGCGAAAACACACTTTTATGTTAAACAATGAATTTTTCTCCTAAACTACTGGAGCTGTGATGCTATTCTTTGGGATTCCTGCTTAGGTTCATGAAGAGAGCAGAATGGGACAAAAAGTTTGAATTTATCTTCAATCTAGCCAGAGATAAAGCCAAACGTATCTTTAAATGACTGTTTTCACTGTTTAGATGCGAAAACACACTTTCATGTCAAACCAATGAATTTTTCTTCTAAACTACTGGAGCTGTGATGCTGTTCTGTGGGATTCCTGCTTAGGTTCATGAAGAGAGCAGAATGGGACAAAAAGTTTGAATTTATCTTCTTTCTAGCCAGAGATATAGTCAAACGTATGTTTAAATGTCTATTTTCACTGTTTAGACGCGAAAACACACTTTCATGTCAAAGCAATGAATTTTTCTCCTAAACTACTGGAGCTGTGATGCTGTTCTTTGGGATTCCTGCTTAGGTTCATGAAGAGAGCAGAATGGGACAAAAAGTTTGAATTTATCTTCTTTCTAGCCAGAGATATAGTCAAACGTATGTTTAAAAGTCTATTTTCTCTGTTTAGACGCGAAAACACACTTTCATGTCAAAGCAATGAATTTTTCTCCTAAACTACTGGAGCTGTGATGCTGTTCTGTGGGATTCCTGCTTAGGTTCATGAAGAGAGCAGAATGGCACAAAAAGTTTGAATTTATCTTCTTTCTAGCCAGAGATATAGTCAAACGTATGTTTAAATGTCTATTTTCCACTGTTTAGACGCGAAAACACACTTTCATGTCAAACCAATGAATTTTTCTCCTAAACTACTGGAGCTGTGATGCTGTTATTTGGGATTCCTGCTTAGGTTCATGAAGAGAGCAGAATGGGACAAAAAGTTTGAATTTATCTTCTTTCTAGCCAGAGATATAGTCAAACGTATGTTTAAATGTCTATTTTCACTGTTTAGACGCGAAAACACACTTTCATGTCAAACCAATGAATTTTTCTCCTAAACTACTGGAGCTGTGATGCTGTTCTTTGGGATTCCTGCTTAGGTTCATGAAGAGAGCAGAATGGGACAAAAAGTTTGAATTTATCTTCTTTCTAGCCAGAGATATAGTCAAACGTATGTTTAAATGTCTATTTTCACTGTTTAGACGCGAAAACACACTTTCATGTCAAACCAATGAATTTTTCTCCTAAACTACTGGAGCTGTGATGCTGTTCTTTGGGATTCCTGCTTAGGTTCATGAATAGAGCAGAATGGGACAAAAAGTTTGAATTTATCTTCTTTCTAGCCAGAGATAGTATCTTGGTCGGGTTGAAACCCCATTTATATGGGATATTGTTTTTTTGCAAGTAGTTGGTTAATGGGGAGAGTGTTCTACGTTGTTGCATGGTAGGCTTGGAGATATCGGCGTACATTCTGATGTGTTGGTACGGAACAGGTAGGGATTTATTTGTCTTCATGTAATCCACTATCTGATCCTTAACATGTAAAAAGTGAAATTTTACCAAAACATCTCTCGGGATTTCTGGAGCAAGAGATCTTGGCTTTTTAAGGCGGTAAGAAGAGACAATGGTAAGGTCAAGATCTGATAATGAGGGGATTGTTTGTTTAAAAAGATTTTTTATATGGTGGTTCAGTTGATTAGAAGATATTGATTCATCAACACCCCGAAGCTTAAGATTATGTCTCCTGTCCTTATCATCCAAGTCAGTGAGTTTAGTTTGCATTGTTTTGCATTTATCTTCCAAGAGAGTATGGTCTTTAAGTAGGGTTTCATGTTTGGAAAGTAGGGAAGTTATATCTGTTTCATTTTTTTTTGCCGTGTGGGTAACAATATCTACATTAATTTGGAGATGGTTAAATTTTTTTTCTAATTTTTGTTCAAAATTCTTGGTTTTCTTATCTAAAGCATAGAAAATGTCTCTGAAGAATACTTTGTCTATCGGGCCTGTCCAATCAATTCCTTCGAATGTGTCTGATTCTTGGGAAGAGGGGTACTCCTTCCTTGGTTTCTGCTTGGCTGGGCTAGGATTTGGGGTGTTATCGGATTCCACATCAGAAGAGTATGGAGATTTTTGAGTTTGATGAGGGGCAGTTTTCTTTTTAGTAGCAAAGTCTTTTCTTTTTTGTGAAGAAGCCTGTGGTTTGATGAATGTCCCTTCATCTGTAATCATATGAGAGGTGGAATCCTGATCACTATTGACATTTCTGGGGGATCTGGAGCGATGTTTTGCCTGTGCATGGGAAGATTTAATATCCGGTCTAGGGGGTTTAGGTTTATCCATATTTTGTTTAACTGGAGTTAAATCAGATTGTAAATTTGTCTGGTTTCAAGTGAGGAAAATTTGACTTTTCTGAAGTTAGGTGAAAACACTAATATCAGGAGTAAGATATTGTAGTTATATAGAGGAATTAAGGCAAGAATATAATTACTATAGGATTCAGAAGAGGATTTGGGTGAGTAGTATTTGGGTAGTGACTGCTAGGACCCTATGCTGATCAAGCAACTAATCTATCCAGTGGATTTAGACTATTAGTTGTAGATGTTAGTTAAAATCAGCGGAGAATTCCTCCAAAAAAAACAATTGAATTGACAAAAGAAGTGGAAGAGGTTAAAGCTTCCCTGGTGTTATTTAGTCTTATCTATGGGGATGGGTTTAACAAGTTATTTGTGTCTAACGGGGTAAGTAATGTGGCAGTAATATAAACACTGTTAATAAACACTGAAAGTTCAAAAGAGATAGATAACAGGAGCGGAAATGACCAGCTCTAATTTCTAATTGGTCAAATCTCTCAAGACAGTGGGAAGATAAAGTTTTTTTGCAAATGGAATATCAAAAAGGAGATTCAATAGAGTTCAAAGTAGGTGAGCTTCAGAATAGGGAATGCAGTATTTGTGGAATGTGAAGAGGAAGGGGAGGAATAGGTAAAAAGAGGTAGAAGAAATTGAAGAAAAAGATTTGAGAAGAATGTAGAGGGACAAAGTGATCAGAAAAAAGGTAAAGAGTGAGAAGTTTACAGTAGAAAAGAGAACATCAATAGAGGTTTTTACCTATAACAATTAGGATTATTTCTGCAGGGTGAAAATAAAAATTCCTTGTGTTGAGATCCCGAAAGTCCGGAAGTCTTGGTCGAGGTGAAAGAAGCTGGTTACGTGAAGATCTGGAGTTGATTCAAGTCGTTTAAGGTGGTGATGGAGATGTCAATCCCATGAAGAGCAGATCCAATCTTCCGTGATAATGGTGTTGTTTGAGATCATAAAGTCCATTAGCACAAAAGTCTATGAGTTCACAGGTGTAAGGGTTAAGACTTCCACGTATTTGTATTAGGGTTACCGTAAGACACACAGTAGTCCAAAATATCTTTATAGTAGTGAATGGTTTAAGCACACAAGTAAATCAGATGGATCAGTAGAGATATATATTGAGCGAGTCTGTAGCTTTTTTCCAAGACTCGCAGAAGTATTAGGAGATATCCTGCGGGTAGAAGTGGCTATCATATGTATCAACGAGTCTGTAGAAGAGTCGCGGTAAAGTATTGACGTACGTTTTGACGCACGTAGGTTACTATAGAAACGTGCGAGTCGTCAGCTGAGCTAAAGTGATGTCGGGTAATGTGGTGCGAGTCGGCTCCTGCGGTGAGCAACGAGTCAGCGTTGAAGTCGGTATGATGAAATACCAGTAGGAGGAAATGTTATGCAAATCCCCAGTTCTTCCAGAGAGTCACGATAGTTCCAAGAGGTGTTGTGCGAGTAGATGCTGTTGTGAAATCAATTAGCGAGTCTGTAGTGAGAGCGCGGTAAAGTAGAGAAGTAGCGACCCGGTTGCTATAGTAATGATCGAGTCTTTAGCTGGGAAGAAGTGGCGTGGGAAGACACAGTGCGAGTCGGCCGCCGTGACTAGTAGCGAGTCGCCAGTGGGTCTGAAATGATGTCAGGAAGAGGCGAAGGTCGGCGAGTCACTAATAAATGTTGGGGTGAATGCTTTTAAAGAGGACCGTGTCCAAGGACGCCCGGGTAAGCTTAAGCCCCCAAGGCACTAACCTTCAGGGCGGGTCCAGTCCGCGTTTCTTCAGATGTTAGAGGCAGATGTAAAAGAGTCCAGTATCCGCAGGAATCAGGCTCAGGTGCCGCGGAAGTCACAACAGGGAGCAGTGGTTCTCTGTATAAGAAGTCGGGAAGACGGAATAGGTGGTTTGAAGATCGCAATCAGATGAGGAGTGGATGTCAGAGTCCAGTAGGAATATACTCAGCTTCAGACAAAAGAATAAATTATCCAGTGATCAAGAGCCTCACAATCAAAGCGCGCAGTTCGGAGGTTCTCCAAACGAGTTTTGATGGGGGTTGTAGCGCCCTCTGCCGCCGGCGGTTACTATGACCGCAGCTAGTTACATAATGCAATCAGAAAAAAGGCGGGAAAAAAAGAGCGGGAAAAGGTAGCGCCCTCTGCCGCCGGCGGTTGCTATGACCGCAACAAATTACATAATGCAATCAGAGAAGTGGCGGGAGAAAAAATGGCGGGAAAAAAGAGCGGGAAAAAATTGCAGAGTCATTCAGCGGGTCCCAAGCGTCCGGAGAAGCGCCGGGAAGCCAGCAAAACAGCGGGAAGCCGCTCACCTCGTCCAGAAGTTGAATTTCTCGATCTTTTACTGCCGTTGATGTAGCTCCAGTCGGGGGAAAGGTCACAAAAAACCCAAAACCAGATGACAAAAATGGATGGCAGGGGAATCCAAGATGTGAAGAGAGTCACCTTGACAAGCCTTGTATCTTTGGAGTTATCCTCTGTTGTAGTAGGCTCGGCTGTACCTTACAGTCGGGTGATGGTAGCAGTTGATGGTAGCAGTTGCTATGTCGGGTCCCAGGTCCTCCGCTCAGCCGCGGTAATGGCGGGAAGAGCGGGGAAGTCCCGAAAAAGGCGGGAAAAGGTCCGGAGCCGGTTCCAAAGCTCTATGGCCTCTCGGAACCGGGGAAACACTCCAGATATTGAATGTAGAGATCCAGGGAGCCAACTAAAGCTTAGCTAAATCAAGGATGAAGAAGGAGAAGCAGAATTTCCAGGAGATCCTCTAGTTAAGTGGTCCAGGAAGGCAAAAAAAGAAAAAAAAAATCCAAGAGGAAGAGGTCCAGCAAGTCCAAATGGTTCCGGATGGTAGTCCAAATAGATCCTAGTTGGTTTGGTTGGACTTTTCCCCAAGGGAAAAAGTCCAGTTGGTGTCTTCAGGCTGAGGTGCGGGAGCTCGAGCTACACACGTCTGCTCTCCATGAGCTCCAAAGCCACGCCCCTGAATTTTTCTCCTACACTACTGGAGCTGTGATGCTGTTCTTTGGGATTCCTGCTTAGGTTCATGAAGAGAGCAGAATGGGACAAAAAGTTTGAATTTATCTTCTTTCTAGCCAGAGATATAGTCAAACGTATGTTTAAATGTCTATTTTCACTGTTTAGACGCAAAACACACTTTCATGTCAAACAATGAATTTTTCTCCTAAACTACTGGAACTGTGATGCTGTTCTTTGGGATTCCTGCTTAGGTTCATGAAGAGAGCAGAATGGGACAAAAAGTTTGAATTTATCTTCTTTCTAGCCAGAGATATAGTCAAACATATGTTTAAAAGTCTATTTTCAGTGTTTAGACGCGAAAACACACTTTTATGTCAATGAATTTTTCTCCTAAACTACTGGAGCTGTGATGCTGTTCTTTGGAATTCCTGCTTAGGTTCATGGTGAGAGCAGAATGGGACAAAAAGTTTGAATTTATCTTCTTTCTAGCCAGAGATATAGTCAAACATATGTTTAAAAGTCTATTTTCACTGTTTAGACGCGAAATGACACTTTCATGTCTTTAGGAGAAAAATTCATTGCTTAACTACTGGAGCTGTGATGCTGTTCTGTGGGATTCCTGCTTAGGTTAATGAAGAGAGCAGAATGGGACAAAAAGTTTGAATTTATCTTCTTTCTAGCCAGAGATATAGTCAAACATATGTTTAAAAGTCTATTTTCTCTGTTTAGACGCGAAAACACACTTTCATGTCAATGAATTTTTCTCCTAAACTACTGGAGCTGTGATGCTGTTCTTTGGGATTCCTGCTTAGGGTCATGAAGAGAGCAGAATGGGACAAAAAGTTTGAATTGATCTTCTTTCTAGCCAGAGATATAGTCAAACGTATGTTTAAATGTCTATTTTCACTGTTTAGACGCGAAATGACACTTTCATGTCAAACCAATGAGTTTTTCTCCTAAACTACTGGAACTGTGATGCTGTTCTTTGGGATTCCTGCTTAGGGTCATGAAGAGAGCAGAATGGGACAAAACGTTTGAATTTATCTTCTTTCTAGCCAGAGATATAGTCAAACGTATGTTTAAATATCTATTTTCACTGTTTAGACGCGAAAACACACTTTCATGTCAAACCAATGAATTTTTCTCCTAAACTACTGGAGCTGTGATGCTGTTCTTTGGGATTTCTGCTTAGGTTCATGAAGAGAACAGAATGGGACAAAAAATTTGAATTTATCTTCTTTCTAGCCAGAGATATAGTCAAACGTATGTTTAAATGTCTATTTTCACTGTTTAGACGCGAAATGACACTTTCATGTCAAACCAATGAGCTTTTCTCCTAAACTACTGGAACTGTGATGCTGTTCTTTGGGATTCCTGCTTAGGTTCATGAAGAGAGTAGTGATGAGCGAGCAGTAAAATGCTCGGGTGCTCGGTGCTCTGGCCGAGTATCTCAAGATACTCTTGTACTCGGCCAGAGCACCGAGCCCAATGTAAGTCAATGAGTGACAGGCTCCGCCCACAGACTTCCGGTTATAAAACGAGTAATTCCGGAAAAGGGCGGGAGAGTGGGCTTTTTCAAATCGCCGCAGCATATCACACCTTGCTGTGGCCCCCAGAGGGATCCTATCAATTAATCTGCTCCCTGTATGGTGCCAGCTCACTGTGTGCACTGAAGGGAGCAGTGTATGTGTCTCAACTCGCTTTTTATTACCGAGCGGTCCGAGCATCTCGGCAGTACTCTGTGCTCGCCGAGCACCCCGAGTACCGAGATACTCGTGCGAGTACCGAGTAGCGCCGAGCATACTCGCTCATCACTAGAAGAGAGCAGAATGGGACAAAAAGTTTGAATTTATCTTCTTTCTAGCCAGAGATATAGTCAAACGTATGTTTAAATGTCTATTTTCACTGTTTAGACGCGAAAACACACTTTCATGTCAAACCAATGAGCTTTTCTCCTAAACTACTGGAACTGTGATGCTGTTCTTTGGGATTCCTGCTTAGGTTCATGAAGAGAGTAGTGATGAGCGAGCAGTAAAATGCTCGGGTGCTCGGTGCTCTGGCCGAGTATCTCAAGATACTCTTGTACTCGGCCAGAGCACCGAGCCCAATGTAAGTCAATGAGTGACAGGCTCCGCCCACAGACTTCCGGTTATAAAACGAGTAATTCCGGAAAAGGGCGGGAGGGTGGGCTTTTTCAAATCGCGCAGCATATCACACCTTGCTGTGGCCCCAGAGGGATCCTATCAATTAATCTGCTCCCTGTATGGTGCCAGCTCACTGTGTGCACTGAAGGGAGCAGTGTATGTGTCTCAGCTCGCTTTTTATTACGAGCGGTCCGAGCATCTCGGCAGTACTCTGTGCTCGCCGAGCACCCCGAGTACCGAGATACTCGTGCGAGTACCGAGTAGCGCCGAGCATACTCGCTCATCACTAGAAGAGAGCAGAATGGGACAAAAAGTTTGAATTTATCTTCTTTCTAGCCAGAGATATAGTCAAACGTATGTGTAAATGTCTATTTTCACTGTTTGACATGAAAGTGTGTTTTCGCGTCTAAACTAATGAATTTTTCTCCTAAACTACTGAAGCTGTGATGCTGTTCTTTGGGATTCCTGCTTAGGTTCATGAAGAGAGCAGAATGGGACACAAAGTTTGAATTGATCTTCTTTCTAGCCAGAGATATAGTCAAACGTATGTTTAAATGTCTATTTTCACTGTTTAGACGCGAAAACACACTTTCATGTCAAACCAATGAATTTTTCTCCTAAACTACTGGAGCTGTGATGCTGTTCTTTGGGATTCCTGCTTAGGTTCATGAAGAGAGCAGAATGGGATAAAAAATTTGAATTTATCTTCTTTCTAGCCAAAGATATAGTCAAACGTATGTTTAATTGTCTATTTTCACTGTTTAGACGCGAAAACACACTTTCATGTCAAAGCAATGAATTTTTCTCCTAAACTACTGGAGCTGTGATGCTGTTCTTTGGGATTCCTGCTTAGGTTCATGAAGAGAGCAGAATGGGATAAAAAATTTGAATTTATCTTCTTTCTAGCCAGAGATATAGTCAAACGTATGTTTAAATGTCTATTTTCACTGGTTAGACGCGAAAACACACTTTCATGTCAAACAATGAATTTTTCTCCTAAACTACTGGAGCTGTGATGCTGTTCTTTGGGATTCCTGCTTAGGTTCATGAAGAGAGCAGAATGGGACAAAAAGTTTGAATTTATCTTCTTTCTAGCCAGAGATATAGCCAAACGTATGTTTAAATGACTGTTTTCACTGTTTAGACGCGGAAAACACACTTTCATGTCAAACCAATGAATTTTTCTCCTTATCAAGTTATTTTTATTAGAATAAATATAGAAAAGGGGGGTGGAGGGAAGGTCAGGGTGGGGAAGGATACATAAAAGAAGGAAATGGATGGTGGGTAGGGGAGGGGAAGGTGAACACACATTATATATACAATGTATTATTGTGATAAAAGTTATATAACAGTTGTACAGATAACAAGTAAGACAAAGTCGGAATTAACAATAGGTTGTAAAAGTAGAGTAAATATCAATCAACAAGTTATTAACACTACAGTGAGAAACTGAGTAATGACTTTTTCAAGGGGAAAAAGGAAGTAAGGTTATAGAGTAGTAATTTCAGAACAAGAAATTTAAATATATCTGTTTATAATTTCGAACCCAGAAAACAAGTAAAAGTGTCAAGGTCAGAAGTCTATTATAGACTTGAATTTAACTTGGGGGGAGTTAAGGTATAAGAGAAGGGCAGTAGAGATTAGCCCAGGATTCCCACTGGATCAGAAATTTAGACCAGCTATTGGTTCTTATTGCAAAAGAGTATTCGTGGAAACAATGATCGGTGACTTTTTCTATCAGATTCTTTATTAGTGGAGGTTCTTGTTGTTTCCACCTGGCTGCCAGCAGGGCCTTGGCTGTGAGAGTAACATGAGAGATTAGGGATCTAACATGAGGGGGAATATTCTCAATTCCAATGAGCAAGAGAGCAAACTGCGGAGTGAAAGTAATGTGGAATTTTGTAACATTTTTAATTAATATAGCTACTTCTTTCCAAAAATGTTGAATCCTAGGGCAATACCAAAAAATGTGGGATAAATTGCCAATAGCACCACAATCTCTCCAGCACAATGGGGATTGTTCCGGATAGCAACGGTGAACAGCCACTGGGGTATAGTACCATCTCGATACCGTTTTATAATGGCTCTCGTGCAGAGTGGCACATTTAGAGCTAGAGTAAGCGGATTTTAAAGCTTTGGGGAAGTTCTCTAAATTTATTTTGACGTTTAGTTCGTCTTCCCAGGCTTTTAGGAATGAGAGACAGGGGAGATTCAGCTCGTCGTTGAGAATTCGATAGAGACGATTCGTAGTCCATATTGATTCTTTTTGGAATAGCCTGATTAATTCTGTAATTATAGAGGGAAGCTTAAAATCAGGGCGGTGAGTCTGAAAATAGTTGTTCATGGATCTCCATTGCGTTCTATCGTCTCTAGTTAAAGAGAAGATAGTTTGCATACTTTGGAAGGATTTTAGTTGTCCATCACAGAGCAGGTCATGAATGTGGGAGTTTTTCCTTAGTTTCCAGTAAGATAAATCCAATGTTGGGATTAAAGTTTCCAGAGTCTCAAGAGGGATATTTTTTAGTAAGATTTTCACAGAAAATTTATTAGCTTTAGAGTTCAGTTCTTTCCAGGCCTTTAGAGTTGTTTTGACAATTGGTTGAGAAGGGATTTTAATGTTAGGATTGGTCAAATATGCAATGAGAAGAGTTTTCAAAGATTTGTTAGTGTAAGAATCTTCAATGGAGGTCCAGGGCATGTGGGGGAATCCAAGAACCAATTCTGAGATTGTTTTATTAGTGTTGCTAGGTAATAATTGAAAAGGTTAGGGACACCCAGACCAGCAGAAAGTTTATGACGCTGTAGTGAAGATGACGCCACTCTTGAACTTTTCCATTGCCAAATAAATGAGCGTAGTTGGGATTGGAATTTTGAGAACCAACTTCTAGGGATGAATAGGGGAATTGATCGAATTATATATAGAAATTTGGGGAAAAGAAGCATTTTGAAGGATTCAATTCTGCTCAGCCATGATAATTCAATTTTGGACAAGCGTTGGTATTCCAGGCAAAACGAATTATACAGTGATGATAGGTTCGAGTGAACTATGTCCTTTAAAGGTTTTGTTAGGGTTATACCCAAATAGGAGATGTTTTTATCCATCCAAGAAAAGTTAAATTCTTCTTTGAGATACGTGAGTAGGGTATCATCAATGTTATAATCCAAAACTTGAGATTTGGAAGTGTTGATTTTATAGTAAGAAATTTGGGAGAAACTTCTAAGTTCAAAGTCAAGGTGTCTTAAAGATTTCAGGGGGTTGGAAATTGATAGTAAAATGTCATCCGCAAATAATGAGATCTTATATTCATGTTGGTCGATTGGGATCCCTTTGATGTTCTTGTTGGACCGTATACTAGCGGCCAGAGGTTCTATAAAAAACGCAAATAAAAGTGGGGAAAGAGGACAACCTTGTCTTGTTCCATTAGAGAGGTGGAATTTAGGAGACAAAGAGGTGTTAGATGATACTCTAGCCGATGGGGATTTGTACATTGATTCAATTGTTCTAAGGATGTTACCACTGAGACCAAATTTTTCGAGAGTTTTGAATAGGAATAACCAATGTACCCTGTCGAATGCCTTCTCAGCATCTAAAGCTAAGAAGGCAGATGGTTGTCTGGTCTGTTCAATGTTGGAGATTAAATTCAGGGCACGTCTTGTGGCATCAGTGGTAGTTCGAGTTGGTATGAAGCCGGCTTGATCTGGATGAATCAGATTTTTGACATATTTGCTTAGTCTATTAGCCGCTAATTTAGCTAGGATTTTTGTGTCAGTATTTAAGAGTGAAATCGGTCTGTAGTTTTTGACATCTGAAGGGTCCCCTTTGTCCTTATATATTACTGTGATGGTTGCCTCTAGCATGTCCTCTGGTAGGATACCTCGTGAAGCAACATAGTTTGCCAATTTGGTAAGATATGGGGCCAAGATAAGTTTGAACTCTTTGTAAATTTCGGTTTGAAAACCGTCGGGGCCAGGTGCTTTCCCAAGTTTTGATTTGTCAATAACCTCTGAGACTTCGGAGAGGGTATAGGGAGAGTTTAGGTCAGTTAGTTCCGCCGGTGTTAATGAGGGTAAATCCAGTTTATTTAAGTAATGGAGTATTTCTTCTTCATTCGGGGAGTAATTTGAAGGGCAGTCTTTTAGGTTGTACAGAGATGAGTAGAAAGAGGCAAATTCTAAAGTGATGTCAGCTGGATGATGGTGCATTTTATTGTGTTGGTCCTTAATAACTTTAATTCTTGTTGATGTTCTTTGGTATTTAATTTTTTGGGCCAGTAATTTGGAAGATCTATTATCTGAATGATAGTGTAGTGATTTAAGTTTTTGGTTAATTTTATCATACTCTGAAGTAAGGATTGATTTTAATTCTAGTCGGAGCTTAAAGATTTCTTCCAAAGTTTGGGGGTTCTTGGAAGTTTGATGTAGCAATTCCAGGTCATGGATTTTGGATACAGTGTTCTTGAGCTTTAGTTGGTTATTTTTGTTTAGTTGGGCGTTCAATTGGATAAGTTTGCCTCGGATAACAGCTTTAAAAGCTGACCATAGAATTTCTGTCGGGGTATCCTGGAGGTCATTGTCTTGAAAGTAGTTGAGAATGGATTCTTCAATTTCTTTTTTATATGTTGGGTGGGAATATAAAAAACTATTGTTTATCCATTGTTTATTTGTTGTTTCCTTCGGGCCAATGTTAACATCAAACATGATGGGGGCGTGATCTGACCAAGTTCTAGTCCCTATCTCTACCCTAGTGAATTTAGGAAGGGAGAAAATGTCAGTCAAAACCAAGTCAATTCTGGAATAGGAATTATGTCTTTTAGAAAAGTAGGAGAATTCAATCGAGGAGGAATTTAGGCAGCGGAAAGCATCGTAAAGGTCGTTTTTGTGAAGCCAAGGATCTAAAGATTCGTTGTTTTTGTTTCTTTCCTTATTTGAAGAGTCGGATTCACTGTTAGGAACTGTATTAAAGTCTCCAAATAATATAAGGTCTCCTTGTACTTTATCACTAATTAACCTTATGATTTTATTTAGGAACGTCTTCTGTGCTTTGTTAGGGGCGTAGATGCAAATAAGAGTAAACAAATGGTTGTTTAATTTACAAGTAAGCATAAATACCTTCCTTCTGGGTCCTCTAGTCTGTCTATTTGCTCGAATACGACATTGTTACTGATCATAATAGCCACCCCGGCCTTTTTCCTCTGATTACTGGCGTAGAAGATGTTGGAAAAGTTTTTGTTGTTGAGTCTATGAGGTTGAAGAGAAGAAAATTTTGTCTCCTGGAGACCTATAACGTCGGGTTTAAATTCTTTAATTGTTTTCCACAGGAAGAATCTTCTTTGTGGGGAATTCAATCCATTGCAATTTTGTGAAAGAAAGCGAAGAGACATGGTTGAAAGTTAGGGTGATTTAATAGGCACGGGAATGGCTATTATAAAGGATGATATATCTGATTCGTTCAGAAGTAGAGGGATATTCGTGTGGTGGGAAAAATCTATTTGTTGAGAGTTAAAGAGTTGAAGAAGTCACTCAATAACTCAGCAGAGGGGATCAAGTGATCTCGTTCTAATACCTCTTTGTGGGGCTAGTGATATTGGCAATGAATCTCAGCCAAAGTAGTAGGATACTGATCTAATTAAGGAATGGTGAAACCTAGGTCTTTGAGTGTTTCCAGACCTTTCTTAACCTCCGAAAAAATAAAGAATCTTTCCTGATAATGGAAAGAGACTTTAGTAGGGTTAAAACCCCATTTGTACATGATTGAGTTGTCCTGTAGGAGTTTAGTGATTGGGAAGAGTTCCTTCCTTTGTATCATAGTCGGTTTAGAAATGTCAGCAAAAATTCTAATGTGGTGGTATGGCGAGGGGAAGGTTTTCTTCTTCTTTATAAAATCCATTATCTGATCCTTGACATGTAAAAAATGAAATTTGACTAGGACATCTCTAGGGATCTCAGTGGGTAAAGACTTAGGTTTTCTAAGGCGAAAGACCGAGACTATAGTAAGGTCAAGGTCTGTTAAGGTGGGAATTGATTGTTTCAAAAGGTGTTTAGTAAATTGGTCAAGTTGTTTAGGAAGGATTGATTCATCTATACCACGAAGTTTTAAATTAAAACGTCTGTCTTTATCGTCCAGTTCCGTAAGTTTATTTTGCATAGCATTGCATTTTTCCTTCAGTGTGGTATGATCCTTGATTAGGGTCTCATGTTTGGAGATTAGAGTGGATAGCTCCGTTTTTTTTTTTCCACTTGGTGGGTGGTCTTGTCTACAGTTATTTGCATGAGGTCGAATTTTGATTCTAATCTTTGTTCAAACAAGTTGTTTTTTCTGTCTAAAGCATAAAAAATGTCTTTAAAGAAGGTCTTATTAATTGGGCCTGTCCAATCAATCCCCTCAAAGGGATCCGGTAGTTGCGGGGTAGGAGACTCTTTCCTCGGTTTTTGCTTGAGTGGGCTATTATTTGGGGTGTCATCAGATTCAGAGGAATCAGGAGAGTTTCGAGTCAGGAGGGTGGCTGACTTCTTTTTAGTGGCCAAATCCTTTCTTTTCTGAGAGGAGGCTTGAGGTTTAAGAAAGTTCCCCTCATCCATAGCCACTTGGGAGGAAGAGTCCTGATCACTATTAGAGTGCATAGGGGATCTAGATCGGTGTTTCGATTGTGCATGAGCGGACTTAATATCCGATCTAGGTGGTTTAGGGTTAGACATAATTAGATGTAGTGTAGTCGTAGTAGGTTTTGATGAAAACCAGATTTGAATGGAATGGTAAAGAAATTTGTGTGGGGAACTTAATCCACAATACTGTCTAATATATAGATATAATATCTATTATAGGGCGGTAGATTGAATGGCAGAGATGGGGTTAATAAAAGCCCATATAAGGAGTTAATTGAGATTATTGAATGCAAAGACTGAATAGCTGGTATGAATTCAAAAGATACAGTGGGGCTAGTGGTTATTTTTGGTTAAAAGTTAGGGCCAGAGAAGAATACTCCAAAGGTGTTAAAGTCAGAGCTGTAGTCAGAGTGGGAAGGATTATAAAACCTTAAAAGTATGAGAAATTTTTAACTATTGGGAAGAGTAGTGATAATATAGGGGTCAATGACCTTATGATGGTGAACAGTACTCAACTGTTCGCCTCTATGAAACTTCCCTTGGTTTAGGAATTAAAATGGGAAGAAGGCATGAAGGAGATTTGTAAGAGTATGAACAGAGGAAATGCGTTACATACAAACAGGTGTATATAGAGGGAGAAGGTTAAGAAGGATAAGAAAGGACAATAAGAGATAGTGTTTTAAAGAAAGTTAGAGAAGTAGAATTATTAATGTAGAATAAAGACAGATGCAGAAAAGAAAGTATCACATAAGGAACATCAATTAGAGGGTTTTACCTAAAACGACCTGATGTAAATCCAAAAAGACAATATAGTTCGTTATACCGAAATCCACAAGATCCAGAAGTCCTGAGAAGTAAAAGTCTTGGTAAAGTAACGAAGTAGCGATGTAAAAAAGATAATCCTGTAGAGGTCGAAGTTATCCTAGAGTTGTTGTAAGTCCTAGTCGGAGATGTTGAAAAAATCAGATGGCGTGTAAATAATTATAGCTCGTGGGTCTATGTCGGAGTCGCGGTAGATTCAAAGACTCTGTACGAGTGATGAGGGTAGGCGAGTCTATGTCGGAGTCGCGGTCGATTCTAAGACTCTGTGCGAGTGATGAAGGTAGCCACAGCAACGAGTCGCCAGCAGGGACGCCACGAGTCTACAGGTGAAGTGCCGCGTCGTCAGAGGACACCCAGCGAGTTGGATCGTTGCCCGGTAATTAACAGGGTAATCAGCGAGTCCCCAGGCCAATCGTCGTAGAAGAGCTGTGCGGGTTCTAGGAGTTGTTGTAGCAGCGAGTCGCCAGGAGAGTCGCTGCGGAGTCCAGAGAGAGCCGCAGATCAGCAACAGACCGGCGGAGATCGAAGCCAGCAACTCTGAGCGGGTCCCATCAATAGAATCGCAGACAGGGCCCCCGGGCAGCCGGGAGGGACAGCGAGACCCGACTGGAGGGTCAACCAAGAAGAGAAGCCAGCAGGCTAAGAGCCCAACGAGTACAGTCGGAACAGAGGAAGCCTCCAGCAGCAGGGGTCCCCAGAGGAAGGCAAGCTCAACCAGAGAGTCTCCGGGAGCAAGTCGGGGAAAATAAAAAGAAGAAAAAAAAATTCTCTCTCCGCCAGCGGTAGCTTTGACCGCTTCTATTTATATAAGATAGTTGCAGAAAATGGCAGGAAAAAGGAGAAAGAATAGCGCCCTCTGGCGCCGGCAGTTGGTGTAACTACACCTAGTTATGCAATGTGTTTACTGAAATGGCGGGGGAAAAAAAAGCGGGAAAAAAAGTAGGTAACACTAGCGCCCTCTGGCACCGGGAGTTGGTATTACTTCTCCTAGTTATGCAATGAGGCTACAAAAATGGCGGGAAAAAATGGCGGGAAAAGATTGCACAGTCATCAAGAGGATTTCTAAGTGACCAGAAGGTGCGGGAAAGCTGAGAAAAAAACGGGAAGACTCTCACCTGAACTGTAAGACTTTTGTATCGGTGTTTGGAAGAATAGAGAGCTTGTTCTTCAAAGGAGAATCTCAAGGGAATCTGAACCATCCGCTTGTATTAGGTGGAATAAAGAACCCAGATGAAGAAAAAAAAACAAGCCTCATGAGTGGTTATTGCAGGAGAATTTTCAACTGTAGCTTCAGCTGGGGCTTGAAGTCGGATGATGAAGGCAGTTGCTATGTAAGGACCCGGGACCACCGCTCAGCCTCAGTCAAGGCGGGAAAAGCGGGGAAGTCCCGGGAAAGGCGGGAAAAGTCTTGGAGCCGTTTCTGGGGTTCAGTGAGTTCTTAGAGCCGGGAGAAATCCTCAAATAGTAGGTAAAAGATCCAGGGAAGGAACTAATGGTGGATGAAGTCGATTAGATGGGAAGGAGGAAGAGTACTCAAGGGATCTTCTAGTTGGAGGTTCAAGGAGGCGAAAAAGTCCAGAAAAAAGGGTGCCAGGTTGATCCGGAAGGTTCTTGATGATGATTCCAATAGATCCAAGTTGGTGTAGATGGAATTCTCCCCTAAGGAAGGAGTCCAGTTGGTTTTTCAGGCTGAGAAGCAGGAGCTCGAGCTAAACACGTCTGGTCTGCATGAGCTCCAAAGCCACGCCCCCTGAATTTTTCTCCTAAACTACTGGAGCTGTGATGCTGTTCTTTGGGATTCCTGCTTAGGTTCATGAAGAGAGCAGAATGGGACAAAAAGTTTGAATTTATCTTCTTTCTAGCCAGATATATAGTCAAACGTATGTTTAAATGTCTATTTTCACTGTTTAGATGCGAAAACACACTTTCATGTCAAACAATGAATTTTTCTCCTAAACTACTGGAGCTGTGATGCTGTTCTTTGGGATTCCTGCTTAGGTTCATGAAGAGAGCAGAATGGGACAAAAAGTTTGAATTTACCTTCTTTCTAGCCAGAGATTTAGTCAAACGTATGTTTAAATGTCTATTTTCACTGTTTAGACGCGAAAACACACTTTCATGTCAAACAATGAATTTTTCTCCAAAACTACTGGAGCTGTGATGCTGTTCTTTGGGATTCCTGCTTAGGTTCATGAAGAGAGCAGAATGGGACAAAAAGTTTGAATTTATCTTCTTTCTAGCCAGAGATATAGTCAAACGTATGTTTAAATGTCTATTTTCACTGTTTAGACACGAAAACACACTTTCATGTCAAACAATGAATTTTTCTCCTTATCAAAATATTTTTATTAGAATAAATATAGAGTGAGGGGGGTGGATTGGGAAGGGAAAGGGTACATAAAAAAAGAAGGGAAAAGGGAAAGGGTTAGGGGAGGGAACAAACAGTATATAGGTGTAAAAGCAGAGTATAAATCGTATGGCAAAAATACAAATATAACAAGTAAACAAGGTCGGAATTAACAATCAGTTTTACAAGTAGAGTGAAAATCGTCTGACAAACTATAAACATTACAATTGAAAAGTTGAGTGACGATGAAATCAGGAACAAGAATGAGATAGTGAAGTAGAGCAAAATCAGAACAAGAGATAAATAGAGTAGGCCTTAATGTTTTTAAGTTTTGAACATAAAGCTATGTCAAGGGGAGCAAGTGGTCTAGCGTAATTATTGAGATAGTTTTTAGGTTAATAGATATTTAAAGTAAAAGAGAAGGGCAATAGATGTTCAGCCAAGGTTCCCACTGGAGCAGATATTTCGGCCAATTATTGGCTCTTGTGGCAAAAGAGTATTCGTGGGTACAATGGGTAGTGACTCTATCTATCAGGTTCGTGAGAGATGGAGGATCTTGTTGTCTCCACCTAGCAGCCAGCAGGGTCTTGGCAGTGAGAATGATGTGGGAGATCAAAGGTCTGAAGTGTGGGTGAAGGTCTTCTATGCCAATTAATAAGAGAGCTAATTGGGGGGAAAAACTGAAGTGGAGTTTCGTAACAGATTTTATCAATGAAGAAGCATCCTTCCAAAATTGTTGTATTTTCGGGCACGACCAGAAGATGTGGGAGAGAGTGCCTTTCTCACCACAGTTTCTCCAGCATAATGGAGATTGGTCTGGGTAACTTCGATTAATTAAAACTGGGGTGTAGTACCATCTGGAGACGAGTTTGAAATGACTCTCATGCATGGTGGCACACTTAGAGCTAGAATAAGCAGATTTGAGAGATTTGGGAAATTTATCCAAATCTATTTTGATGTTTAATTCAGTTTCCCACGCTGTAAGAAACGATAAGCCAGGAAGATCTAAATCCTCATTTAGAACTCGGTACAGCCTGTTCGTTGTCCATAACGATTCCTTTTGGGGAAGTCTAATAAGTTCAGTGATGATGGAGGGGAGCTTGAAATCAGGACGTTGAGACATAAAATAGGTGTTCAAGGATCTCCATTGTGTCCTATCATCTCTTGTGAGTGGGAAATCGTTCTGCATAAGTTGGAAGGGTTTCAAGTGGCCATCTTGAAGCAAGTCTTGGATGCTGGCTTTTTCTTTTAATTTCCAGTGGGATAAGTCCAATGTGGGAATTAGAATTTCCAGTGTTTCTAGGGGAATATTCTTGAGAAAAATCTTCGTGGAATATTTGTGTGCCTTACTGGTCAGTGTTTTCCAGGCCTGCAATGTAGCTTTAATAATCGGGTGTGAGGGGAATTTCATACGTGGGTTAAATAAGTAAGCTATAAGAAGGGTTTTCAAAGATTTGTGTGTATAAGACTCTTCGATGGAGGTCCAGGGGAGGTCAGAAAGATCGAGAAGCCATTTTTGGGAAAGTTTGATTAATGAGGCGTGATAGTAATGAAAAAGGTTAGGTATTCCCAGACCGGCAGACAGTTTATGACGCTGGAGAGATGAGGATGCCACTCTCGAACTCTTCCCTTGCCAAATGAATGTACGAAGCTGAGCTTGAAATTTAGAAAACCAGGCTCTCGGGATGAATAGTGGGATTGAACGAATCATGTAGAGGAATTTTGGGAAGAGGAGCATTTTGAAAGATTCAATCCTGCTTAACCATGATAGGTCAATTTTGTAGAGACGCTGGTATTCCAGAGAGAACGAGTTGTATAGTAATGTGAAGTTTGAATGGACCATATCCTTTAGAGGTTTTGTTAAGGTTACCCCCAAATAGGAGATATCCTTATCTTTCCAGGAAAAATTAAATTGTTCTTTAAGGTATACCAGGAGAGTTTCGTCTATGTTGAAGTCTAAAATCTGGGACTTGGACGTGTTGATTTTATAATAGGACACGTGAGAGTAGTTGTTGAGCTCAATAAGCACTTTCAGGGGGTTGGTTATTGATAGAAGAATATCGTCCGCAAATAATGAGATCTTGAATTGATGTATGTCAATTGGGATCCCTTTGATGTCGTTGTTGTTTCTAATACTTGCGGCCAGAGGTTCAATAAAGAGCGCAAATAGCAATGGAGAGAGGGGGCAACCCTGTCTCGTGCCGTTGGAAAGGTAAAATTTGGGAGACAAAGTGGTGTTGGAGAATACCCTGGCCGCAGGTGATTTATACATAGATCCAATAGTTCTGAGAATATTACCTTTGATGCCAAATTTTTTAAGGGTGTTAAATAAGAATTGCCAGTTAACCCTGTCAAATGCCTTCTCGGCGTCTAAAGCCAAGAAGGCAGACGGTTGGGCAGATGATTCACTAGCAGAAATTAAGTTCAGGGCACGACGTGTGGCATCAGTGGTGGTACGAGTTGGAATAAAACCGGCTTGATCCGGATGAATCAGTTTCTGAACATACCTACTCAGTCTATTGGCGGCTAGCTTAGCAATTAGTTTTGTGTCGGTGTTTAGAAGTGATATTGGACGGTAGTTTTTGACATCTGATGGATCCCCTTTGTCTTTGTATATTACTATGATGGTGGCTTCTAACATGTCCTCTGGTAGGAATCCTTGGGAAGCAACATAGTTAGCTAGTCTGGTGAGGTATGGGGCCAAAATCTGTTTAAATGTTTTGTAGAGTTCGGTTTGAAAACCGTCTGGGCCTGGAGCTTTATCCACCTTTGAATTATCAATAGCGTCCAAGATTTCGTTAAGGGTGTAGGGTGAATTTAAATCAGAAAGTTCAGTAGGTGTTAGAGAGGGTAAATCCAGCTTATCTAGATAATGGTGTATATCATCCCCATTCGGGGTGTAGGTGGAATGGAGATCTTGTAAATTATATAAGGAAGAGTAGAAGGAGGCAAATTCCCTCGTGATGTCTCCGGGGTGATGGTGAAGTTTATCATGTTGGTCCTTAATTACCTTTATTCTGGCTTTTGTTTTTTGGTATTTAATTTTTTGAGCTAGTAATCTGGACGGCCTGTCATCTGAGTGGTAGTGGAGAGATTTCAACTTCTGGTTAATTTTGTCGTACTCCGAGGTAAGAATAGATTTTAATTCTAACCGGAGCTTAAAAATCTCTTCTAAAATTTGGGGGTTCATGGAAGATTGGTGTAATGTTTCTAAATCTTGAATTTTGGTCAATGTGGACTTGAGTCTCTGCTGGTTGTTTTTAAGAAGTCGGGCATTCAGTTGGATTAGTTTGCCTCTTATAACTACTTTAAAAGCTGACCATAAAGTTTGTGGTGAAATGTCATGGATATCATTGTCTTGGAAATAATGAAGTATTGTTTCTTCAATTTCTTTTTTATAGGTTGGATGAGAATACAAAAAGCTGTTATTTCTCCATTGTCTGGATGATGTTGATTTAGGACCAATCTTAAAGTCAAATGTAATGGGGGCATGGTCAGACCAAGTTCTTGTCCCTATCTCTACCTTGGTGATTTTTGGAAGAGTAAATATTCCAGCCAATATCAAGTCAATTCTGGAATAAGAATTGTGTCGTTTGGAAAAGTAGGAGTATTCAATTGAGGAAGAGTTCAGGCAACGAAATGCGTCATAGAGGTCATTTTTATGTAACCAGGGGTCAAGTGATTCGTTGTTTTTGTTCCTTTCTTTGTTGGAAGAGTCGGTTAAGCTATTGGGGACGGTATTAAAGTCTCCAAAAAGGATAAGATCTCCCTGTAGCTTATCTCTGATTGTCCTCATTATTTTGTTTAGAAACGTTTTTTGGGCCTTGTTAGGGGCGTAGATGCAGATGAGGGTAAACAGATGGTTGTTGATCCTACAAATGAGCATCAAGTACCTTCCCTCAGGGTCCTCAATCCTATCAATGTGCTCGAAAACAACACTATCTCTAATCATGATAGCAACACCAGCTTTTTTCTTCTGGTTATTGGCGTAAAAAATAGTTTGGAATTGTTTGTTGCTGATTCTATGGGGTTGGAGGGACGAGAATTTCGTTTCCTGAAGGCCTATAACATCAGCTTTGGAGTCTCTGATTGTTTTCCAAAGAAAGTATCTACGTTGGGGGGAGTTTAAGCCGTTGGCATTCAGGGATAGAAAGCGTAGAGACATAATTGGTGGTCGGGGAGTTGTGTAATAGACTCAGCTGTGAGTATTAAAGTTTGTGTTATATCAAACTTGTTCGGAGATGGTGAATTGTAAATAGAAATAAATAAATAATGTATTGTAGATCAATTTAAAGAATGAAACGTCACTCAATAGTCAATGGAGGGGATTGAATATCACGTTCTATTTCCTCCTTTTTGTGACTCGTGTTATTGGCTTGCACCGCAGCCTTAATAATCGGATATTGATTTATTTAAGAGATAATATGCCTAGGTCCTTAAGTGTATCAAGACCTCTTTTAACCTCTGGGATAGCGTGGAATCGGCCTTTATAATGAAGCATGATTTTAGTTGGGTTGAAGCCCCATTTATAGGGGATTGATTTTTCCTGCAAAATTTTTGTGATTGGGAATAATTCTTTCCTTTGTAACATAGTCGGTTTGGAGATATCAGCGAAGAATCTGATATGTTGGAATGGTGTGGGTAATGATTTTTTCTCTTTTATAAAGTCCATTATTTGGTCCCTGACATGGAGAAAGTGGAATTTAACCATAACATCTCTGGGGATCTCTATGGGTAATGACTTGGGTTTTCTTAGACGATAAATTGAGTCAATTGTAAGATCAAGATCTGTTAGATTAGGAATTGCTTTTTTCAATAAACGTTTTGTAAATTGGTTGAGTTGGTCAGGTGGGATTGATTCCTCAATGCCCCTTAACTTTAAATTTTGGCGCCTTTCCTTATCGTCTAGTTCGGTAAGTTTGCTTTGCATAATTTTACATTTCTCCTCAAGGATTGTATGTTCTTTGGTTAGGGTCTCATGTTTAGAAGTTAATGCAGATAGGTCAGTCTTGTTTGTTTCTACTTTATGCGTGATCTTGTCTACATTTATTTTCATAAGGTTAAATTTAGACTCAAGTCTCTGTTCAAAGGATTTATTTTTCTTATCTAGGGCGTAAAAGATGTCCTTAAAAAAGTCCTTATTGATTGGGCCTGTCCAATCAATCCCTTCAAATGTGTCCGTTGCCTGGGGGGAGGGAGATTCTTTTCTCGGTTTCTGCTTAAGTGGACTAGTATTTGGGGTGTCATCTGATTCAGAAGAATCAGGAGAATTCCGAGTATGATGGGTATCTGACTTCTTTTTTGTGGCTAGGTCCTTTCTCTTTTGAGAAGGAACCTGCGGTTTGGCAAAGTTGGTCTCGTCCATGGGAATTTGAGAAGAAGATTCCTGGTCACTGTTGGAGTGCCGAGGAGATCTGGATCGGTGTTTGGCTTGAGCGTGAGCTGATTTGATGGGCAATCTAGGTGGCTTGGGAGAAGACATATCCAGAGTTTATGTAGATGTAGTATAGTGTAACAACAACCAGTTCGGGATGTGGTGAGTATAATTATTTATAAGGGTTGATTGCCAATGCAGTCCAGTATGTGGGTGTATAAGCAAATCAAAAGATCTGAGTTGGAAAAGTATACTGGAGTGAAGGGGGAGTCAGAAGAAAAGTATAGTAGAATGTAGAATGTAGTCTGCCAAGACCCTACAGGTGGTGCAAATCAATAGAACCAGTGGTTCTAAATGGTACCTATGAGTAGTGATTAGATCCGGGGAAAATTCTCCGGGGAGGTTGTATCCAGTTGTGTATCAGAAAATGAGAAAGATTATAGAGCCTTTATAGTATAGGAATTTTTCTGCTCAGAGAAGTGATATTAACGTGAGAGTTTGGAGAACTTTTGTCGTTTAAACAATGTTTAGTTCAAGACCCTTATAAGTAGCTACACCGGAAGTGTAACTTAGAATTGGTGTAGAGATTAAATGTGGAATTTAGTGGTTGAGGAAGAGTATTACAACAGTATAAATTCGTTGAATAATTAGTCTAGGGCGCCGTGAGAGAAAGTGTTTAAAGGGACATGAATCTTGTTTGTGTCTCAGAATATAGCAATTTGTGAACAGTACATGTAATATGGGAAGCAAGTAATAGTGATAGCCAAAGGGAAATAAAAAAAGTACGATAGGTATAAATCTAAGATAAAGAAATAGGAGAGATATGGAGGGGAAAGGACAGGGAAAATGTAATTAGGAATTATAATAGGTGATAGTTTGAGGAAAGCAGGAGATAGAGGAGTGTGAGAGAAGTTAGAGCAGAAGACAAAGGGCATGGAAACAACTGACAAAAGGGTTTACCTATAATACCAGGAATAATATCAATGGGAGACACGAGAGATTTCGTAATAGTGGAGTCCAAAAACCAGAAGTCGAGAAAAGCAGAGGGGTTCCGATAACAAGGGAAACAATAATCCCCTAGAGTCAACTGGTCTTCAAAGTTGTTTTCCAACGCAGTCCAAAGTCCAGGAGAACTCGAGATTCGGAGGAGTAATGAAGATCAAGTTCTTGTAGTGACAATTGAAGATCCTGTGGGTCTTTGGCAGAGTCGCGGTAAATCAGAGAGTCCGAGTCGGTAGTGAAGGTGGCTGTAGTTACGGGGCACTCGCAGGGCTGTAGCGAGTCCTCAAACAAGCAAACAGGGTCCCGAGCCGTCGGGAGTCACTAGGCGAACCAGGTCTGTTGTTATGCTGGTATCGCAAGAGATTAGCAGAATCTCAGTGAAATCCAAGGGGTGGCTTGAGAGTTGGTACAATAGCGAGGAAGTCTCTAGGTCGCCGGTAGTGAAAGATTCTGTAGCTGCGAGGCACCCGCAGGGCTGTAACGAGACCTCAAACAAGGCACCGAGCCGCCGGGAGTCACCAGATGAACCAGGTCTGTTGTTATGATGACGAAGCAAAAGATCAGCAGAGTCGCGGTAAAATCCAAGGGGTAGCGTGGAGGTTACTATAGCAACGAGCGGGTCACTAGGTTGAGCTCCTCAGATGCCGGCAAGGCACGCGATTGCCCGGTGTGGTTAAAGTAGCGAGTCTCCAAGGAAGATAAACAGTGTTTGAAGGTGCAACAAGACAGCAACAATTCAAGATGGGTTGACACAGATAACTTTGCTGGGTACTCTGCAGAGCAATTGCCGTGGGGAAAGTTATTAATCCAGCAGTCGTATTAGATCCAGAAGGAGAGGAGGGAGATTTCACTGAGCGAGGTTCATAATCAAGAACAAAACAAAGCTAAACCTCAGTTGAACAGTGTGGAGAAAATAGTAAGAGAAAAAATAGCAGTCTCTGCCGCTAGCGGTTACTATGACCGCTCATAGTATTGTAGTTACAAAGGTGAGGGAAAAGAAATGTAAAATAAGATGAGCGCCCTCTGCCGCCAACAGTTGGTATAACCACTTCAAGTTGTATATTGTCAATGTAAAAAAGGGCAGGAGAAAGTGGTGGGAAAAAATGGGGGAGGGACTAGCGCCTCCTACCTCTTGCAGTTGGTATAGCCGCTCCTTGTTGTACTAAGTAGTGGCAAAAAATGGCGGGAAAAAATGGCGGGAAAAAAACATAGGTGAGAGCTGCGCCCTCTACCTCTAGTAGTTGGTATTGCCGCTCCTTGTTATACAATGTAGTGGCGAAAATGGCGGGAAAAAATGGCGGGAAAAAACTGCAATGTCATGCAGCAGGTTTCTAAGTGCTCAGAGGGGCTCAGAAGGACAGCAAAAGAAGCGTGAAGAGTCTCACCTGAATCTCACACAGTTTTTTGTCAGTGTTTTTGTAGGTGATGAGAGTTGTTTCTGTGGGAGAAGCCACAAGAGGATTCAGACCGGCCGCTTGTATTGTATGAAAGAGAATCTCCAATGAAGAAGGAAGAAGTAGTTGGTGTGCAGACCGTGCCAGGGGAGATTTCTGTTTGCAAAGGGCTCAGCCGAGTCCTGAAGCCGGGTGATGTCGATGGAGTCCACTGAAGATCCCGGGGCAGCCGATGTGCTGCAGCTATCGCGGGAAGGCGGGGGAGTCCCGGGGACCGGCGGGAAAGTCCCGATGCGGGCCTCAGGGTTCGGCGGGCTCCCTGAACCGGGAGAAAGCCCCGAATTGCAGATAAAAACAACCGGGGAGAGTCCAAGAGTGGCTGTAATCCAGGAGAAGAGGAAACAATGTAGTATCCAGAAATTGCATCAATCCGGAGGTCCAGGAGATGAGAAAAAAAACCGGGGAAAGAGGAAGTCCAGTTGTTCCTAATGATCCTAGGCGATGGTTCCGATAAATCCAAGTTGGTTTAGATGGGAATCTTCTAAGGGGAAGAAGCCCAGTCGGTGTTACAGGCTGAAGTGCAGGAGCTCGAGCTAAACACGACCGTTCTCCATGAGCTCCAAAGCCACGCCCCTGAATTTTTCTCCTAAACTACTGGAGCTGTGATGCTGTTCTGTGGGATTCCTGCTTAGGTTCATGAAGAGAGCAGAATGGGACAAAAAGTTTGAATTTATCTTCTTTCTAGCCAGAGATATAGTCAAAGTATGTTTAAATGTCTATTTTCACTGTTTAGACGCGAAAACACACTTTCATGTCAAAGCAATGAATTTTTCTCCTAAACTACTGGAGCTGTGATGGTCCTAAGCCCTAAGCCTTAAGCCCTAAGTCCTAAGCCTTAAGTCCTAAGCCCTAAGCCTTAAACCCTAAACCCTAATCCCTAAACCGTGAATCATAAGTCCTAAGCCCTAAGCCCTAGGTCCTAAATTCTAAGCCTTAAACCTTAATTCCTAAGTCCTAAACTGTAAGCCCTAAGTCCTAAGCCCTAAGTCCTAAGCCCTAAGTCCTAAGTCCTAAATCCTAAGCCTTAAGTCCTAAGCCGTAAATCCTAAATCCTAAGCCTAAGCCCTAAGTCCTAAGTCCTAAGCCCTAAGCCTTAATTCCTAAATCCTAAATCCTAAACCTTAAACCCTAAATCCTAAAACCTAAATCCTAAATCCTAAATCCTAAGCCCTAATCCCTAAATCCTAACTCCTAAATCCTAAACCTTAAGCCCTAAATCCTAAATCCTAAGCATTAAGTACTAAGTCTTAAATCCTAAACCATAAATCCTAAATCCTAAGTCCCAAGCTTTAAGTCCTAAGCCATAAGCCCTAAGTCCTAAGCCTTAAATCCTAAGTCGTAAGTCCTAAGTCCTAAGCCCTAAGTCCTAAGTCCTAGGTTCTCCGTCCTAAGCCTTAAGTCCTAAGTCCTAAGCCCTAAGTCCTAAGCCCTAAGTCCTAAGCCTTAAGTCCTAAGTCCTAAGCCTTAAATCCTAAGCCCTAAGCCTTAAATCCAAAGCCGTAAATCCTAAATCCTAAATCCTAACCCTAAACTTTAAGCCCTAAATCCTAATCCCTAAATCCTAAATTCTAAAACCTAAGCCCTAAGCCTTAAGTCCTAAGCCTTAAACCTTAAGTCCTAAGTCTTAAGCCCTAAGTCCTAAGACCTAAGCCTTAAGCCCTAAGTCCTAAGGCCTACGTCCTAAGCCCTAGGTCCTAAGTCCTAAGCCTTAAGTCCTAAGTCCTAAGCCCTAAGCCCTAAGTCCTAAGTCCTAAACAATCAAGCCTAAGCCTAATCCTAAGTCCTAAGCCTAAGTCCTAAGCCTTAAGTCCCTAAGTCCTAAGCCCTAAGTCCTAAGTCCTAAGTCTTAAGTCCTAACCCTAAGTCCTAAGCCCTAAATCCTAAGCCTTAATCCTAAGTCCTAAGCCTAAGTCCCTAAGCCTAAGCCCTAAGCCTAAGCCTAAATCCTAAGTCCTAAACCTAACCTAAATCCTAAGCCCTAAGCCTAGCTAAATCCTAAATCCTAAGCCCTAAGCCTAAGTCCTAAGTCCTAAATCCTAAATCCTGAAGCCCTAAGCCTTAATTCCTAAGTCCTAAGTCCTAAGCCTTAAGTCCTAAGTCCTAAGCCCTAAGTCCTAAACCTAATCCTAAGTCCCTAAACCTAACCTATAATCCTAAATCCTAAGCCTAAGCCTTAAATCCTAAATCCTAGCAGTCCTAAGTCCCTAAGCCCTAATCCTAAGTCCTAGCTCTAACCTAAATCCTAAACCTAATCCTAAAGCCTAACCTAAGTCTAAGCCTTAATCCTAAGCCTTAATAATCTAATCCTAAGCCTAATCCTAACCTAACCTAACCTAAATCCTAAGTCCTAAGCCTAAGCCTAGTAATCCTAAGCTAACCCTAAGCCTTAAGTCCTAAGTCCTAAGCCTAAGTCCTAATCCTAAGTCCTAAGCCCTAAGTCCTAAGTCCTAAGCCTAAGTCCTAAATTCACCTAAGTCCTAAGCCTTAAGTCCTAAATCTAAGCCTAAGTCCTAAGTCCTAAGCCTAAGTCCTAAGCCTAAGTCCTAAGCCTAATCCTAACCTAAGTCCTAAGTCCTAAGCCTAAGCCTAAGTCCTAAAGCCTAAGCCTAAGCTCCTAATCCTAAGCCTAAGTCCTAAGTCCTAAATCCTAAATCCTAAGCCCTAAGCTTAAGCCCTAATCCAGAATCCTAAGTCCTAAAGTCCTAATCTAAGCCTAAGCCTTAATTCCTAAGCTCCTAAGTCCTAAGTCCTAAGCCTAAGTCCTAAGCCTAAGCCTAAGTCCTAAGTCCTAAGCCTAAGCCTTAAGCCTAATCCCTAAGCCTAATCCTAACCTAAGTCCTAAGTCCTAAGCTACCTAAGTCCTAAGTCCTAAGCCCTAAGCCCTAAGTCCTAAGTCTAAGCCTCTAAGCCTAAATCCTAAGCCCTAAGTCCTAACAAGCTAAGTCCTAAAGTCCTAAGTCCTAAGCCTAATCCTAAGTCCTAATCCAAACTAAGCCCTAAGCCTAATCCTAAGTCCTAAATCACCTAAGTCCTAAGCTTGCCTAAGCCTAAGTCCTAAGCCGTAAATCCTAAGCCCTAAGCCTTAAGCCTAAGCTCTAATCCTAAGCCTTAAGTCCTAAGTCCTAAGCCTTAAGCCTAAGCCTAACCCTAAGCCTAATGCCCTAAGTCCTAAGTCCTAAGCCCTTAAGTCCTAAGTCCTAATCCTAAGCCAATCTAAGCCTTAAGCCTCAAGTCCTAAGCCTCTAAGCCCTAAATCCTACTAAGCCCTAAGCCTAAGACCTAAAGCCTAAATCCTAAGTCCTAAGCCTAACCTAAGCTAAGTCCTAAGCCTAAGTCCTAAATCCTAAATCCTAAGCCCTAAGCCTTAAGTCCTAAGTCCTAAGCTAAGTAAACCTAAATCCTAAGTCCTAAGTCCCTAAGCCCTAAGCTAATCCTAAGTCCTAAGCCTATAAGTATCCTAAGTCCTAAGCCTACAAGTCCTAAGCCTAAGCCTAAGTCCTAAGTCACTAAGTCCTAAACCCTAAGTCCTAAATCCTAATCCTAAGCTACCTAAATCCTAATCCTAAGTCCTAAGCCTAAGTCCTAAGCTCCTAAAGCCTTAACCAAGCTAACAACCTAAGTCCTAAGCCCTAAGCTAGTCCTAATCCTAAGCCTAAGTCCTAAGTCCTAAGTCCTAAGCCTAAGTCCTAAATCCTAAGCCCTAAGCCCTAAGTCCTAATCCTAATCTAATCCTAAGCCCTAAGCCTAAGTCCTAATCTCCTAAGCCTAATCCTAAGCCCTAAGCCTATAAGCCTAAGCCCTAAGTCTTAATCCTAAGCCTAAGTCCTAAGTCCTAAAACCTAACTCCTAACTAATCCTAAGTCCTAAAGTCCTAAGCCTAATCCTAAGTCCTAAATCCTAATCCTAAGCCTAAGTCTACCTAAGCTAAGCCCTAATCCCTAATCTAAGCCTAAGTCCTAATTACTAACCTAATCCTAGCTAAGCCCTAAATCCTAAGCCTAACCTAAGCCTAATCCTTAATCTAAGCCTAAATCCTAAGCCTAAGCCTAGTCCTAAGCCTAAGCCTAACTAAGCCCTAAGCCTAATCCTAAGCCTAATCCTAAGTCCTAAGCCCTAAGTCCTAACTTAAGTCCTAAATCCTAAATCCTAAGCCTAAGCTTAAGTCCTAATCCTAAGCCTAAATCCTAATCCAAAGTACTAAGTCCTAAGCCCTAAGTCCTAAGCTAAGACCTAAGTCCTAAGCCCAAGTCCTAAGCCTAAGTCCTAAGTCCTAATCCTAACCCTAAGTCCTAAATCCTAAATCCTAAGCCTAATCTTAAATCCTGAGCCTTAATCCTAAGCCCTAATCCTAAACCGTAAATAATCATAAATCCTAAGCCTAAACCTAAGCCTAAACCCTAAGCCTAACCTAAGCCATAAATCCTAAGTCCTAAATCCTAAGCCCTAAACCCTAAGTCCTAAGTCCCTAAGTCCTAAGCCTAAGTCCTAGCCTTAATTCCTAAGCCCTAATCCCTAAGTCCCTAAGCCCATAAATCCTAAATCCTTAAGCCTAAGCCCTAAGTCCTAAGTCCTAAATCCATAAATACCGAAGCCCAAAGCCTAAGTCCTAAGTCCTAAGCCCTAAGTCCTAAGCCTAAGCCTAAGCCCTAAGTCCTAAATCCCTAAGCCTAAGCCCTAAAAAAAAAAAAAAAAAAAAAAAAAAAAAAAAGCCTAAGTCCTAATCCTAAGCCTTAATTCCTAAGCCCTAATCCCTAAACCTAAATCAATAAGTCCTAAACCCTAAGCCCTAGTCCTAATCCTAAGCCTTAAGTCCTAAGTCCTAATGCCCTTAAGCCCTAATTCCTAAGTCCCTAACCACTTAAGCCCTAAAGTCCCTAAGTCCTAAATCCTAAATCCTAAGCCTTAAGCCCTAAATCCTAAGCCCTAACCTAAGCCTAAGTCCCTAAGTCCTAAGCCCGTAATCCTAAGTCCTTAAGCCCTAAGTCCTAAGCCTTAAGTCCTAAACCACAAACCCTAACCTATCCAAGCCTTAGTCTAATCCTATCCTAATCCTATCCTAACCTAGCCTTACCCTAACCTAACCTACTAAGCTACCTAACCTAACCTAAGTCTAAGCATCCTAACAACCCTAAGCCTAATCCTAACCTTAAGCCCTAAGCAACTAAGCTAAGCCTAAGCCCTAATCCTAATCCTAAGTCTACCCAACCTTAACCTATCCAACTAAGTCTACTACCCTATCTAACTAACTAAGCCCTAATTCTAAGTAACTATCCAATAAGTCCTAAGTCCTAAACTAACTCCTAAACCCTAATCCTAAGTCCTAAACCTAAGCCTAGCCCTAAGCCTTAAGCCTAAGCCCTAAGTCTAAGCCTTAATCCTAAGCCTAACCTAAACCCTAAGCCTAACCAACCCTAACCTAAGTCCTAGTCCTAAGCCTAAGTCCTATCTAAGCCCTAAGCCTAAGCCTAAGTTCTAATCCTAAATCCTAAGCCTAACCCTAAGTCCTAAGTCTAAGCCTTAAGTTCTAAGTCCTAATCCTAAGCCTAACCTAAGCCTAAGTCCTAAGCCTAAGCCTAAGTACCTAAGCCTACTAATCCTAACCTAAGTCTAAGCCAATTAAGCCTAACTTAATCCTAATCCTAAGCCTAAGCCTAAGCCTAAGCCCTAAGCCTAACCTAAGCCTAAGTCCTAAGCCCTAAGTCCTAATCCTAACCTAATCCTAAATCCAAAGCCTAAGCCCTAAGTCCTAAACCTAACCTAAGTTAACCAAGACCCTAAGCCTAATCCTAAGCCTAACTAAGTCCTAACCTAAATCCTAAGCCTAAGTCCTAATCCTAACCTAATCCTAACCTAACCTAATCCTAATCCTAATCCTAAGCCTAAGCCAACCCTACCTAAACCTAAGCCTTAAGTCTAATCCTAAGCCTCCTAACCTAACCCTAACCCTAAGCCCTAATCCTAATCCTAAGCCGTAAGTCCTAAATCTAACCCTAAGTCCTAAGCCTAAGCTAAGTCCTAAATCCTAATCCTAAGCCCTAAGTCCTAAGCCTAAGCCTTAATCCTAAGTCCTAAACCTAAGTCCTAAGTCCTAAGTCCTAAGCCTAAGCCCTAAGCCCTAAGCCTTAAGCCTAAGCCTAAGTCCTAACCTTAAATCCTAAATCCCTAAATCCTAACCTTAAGTCCTAAGCCTAATCCTAACCCTAAGCCTAAATCCTAAGACCTAAGCCTAAGCCCTAAGTCCTAAGTCCTAAGCCTAAGTCCCTAAGCCCTAAGTCCAAATTCCTAAGCCTAAGTCCCTAAATCCTAAGTCCTAAGCCTAAGTCCTAAGCCTTAAGCCTAAGTCCTAAGTCTAAACTAAACCCTAAGTCCTAAACCCTAAGCCCTAGTCCAAAATTTCCTAAACCCTTTAAACCCTAAGTCCTAAGCCTAAACCCTAATTCCTAAGTCCCAAGCCTAAGCCCTAAACTAAGCCTAAGTCCTACAAATCCAAATCCTAAGCCTAAGCCCTAAATCCCTAACCCTAAGCCTTAACCTAAGTCCTAAGCCTAATCCTAAGTCCAAGCCTTAAGCCCCTAAGCCTAATCCCTAATCTTAAAGTCCTAATCGAAATCTAAGTCCTAACCCAAAATTCCCTAAGCCTAAGTTCCTAAGCCTTTAAATCCAAAATCCAAAGTCCTAAGCCCTAAGTCCTAACCTTAAGTCCAAATCCTAACCCTTTAAGTCCTAAGCCAATAAGCCCAAAACCTTAAACCTAAACCTAAATCCTAAATCCTAAATCCTAAGCATAAACCTTAACCCCTAAGTCCTAAGCCCTAATCCTAAATCCTAATCCAAAGACCCCAAGTCCAAAGCCCTAAGTCCTAATCCAATCCTAAAACCCTAAATCCAAAACCTAAATCCTAAACCCTAAGTCTTAAGTCCTACCCTTTAAATTTCCCCTAAGCCCTAATCCCTAAACCCTAAACCATAAATCCTAAATCCTAAGCCCTAAGGCCCTAAGTCCTAAAGCCCTAAACCCAAAACCAAGCCCTAACCTTAATCCTAATTCCTAAGCCCTAAGCCTAAACCTAACCCAAAAATCCTAAGCCCTAAGTCCTAAATCCTAACAAACCAAGCCTAACCCTTAAACCCTAATCCAAGTCCAAGCCTTTAAGGGGCCCAAAAAGCCTAAGCCCAAATCCCAAAACCTAACCAAAAATCCTAAACCTAACCAAAATCCAACCCTAAGCCTAAGCCATAAATCCTAATCCTAACCCTTGAACCCCCCCTAATTCCTAATTTTCCTAAAATCCCAAAAAAAAACCCAACCAAACCCTTAACCTAGTCCTAAGCCAAGCCTTAACTCTAACCAACCCTAATCCTAATTCCAAACCCAAGCCTCCTAACCCCTAAACCAAATTTCCAATCCAAACCTTTAACCTAACCTAAAGCAAAGGGAAACCAAAAACCAAAACCCAAAATCCAAACCCTAACCCTTTTAAAAAATCCCCCTAAGCTTTAAATCCTAACCCCAAAACCCCAAGCCAAAACCCTAAACCCTAACCCTAACCTAAAAACCCTAACCTTTAAGTCCTAACCAAAAAACCCAAACCCCAAAACCAAAAATAAACCCAAAAAACCCTAAATCCTAA